>JAGXCT010037071.1:148185-161879 GCA_022495035.1 Philopotamus ludificatus | reverse complement strand
TCGACGATTCCACCATACACACATTAAAGTATTCTTCCTATGGATATTGGCTTTAGGATCCGGTAGGGGTGGTTAATCCCTATTCAACCATTGTCTTTTGCGGATGATATTTTCATAGGTGATCCATTTTTCCTGTCCAAAAAAGGTTCGATTTTATGCGGTGAGAAGTGACTTTTGACAATATACATTCGGTTATCTTATTTCGGACACTGAGATTATGTTGAACCCTAACTTGCTGACTTTTCCTCAATTTTCCAGGTGATGATAGACCATAGATTGTGACGTACTGAGTCTCTCTGCCAACTCTCTTGTCCTTTGGCGTGAATTTTGTCTTAATATCGCATTTAAAATGTCGTCATCGAAGTCGGAAGGGCGACCTGCCCTTAGTTCATCATCCTTTAAAGACACATCTCCGGAATGAATTTTCACAAACTGATTTCTAACCTCCCGATCGGTTATCAGGCTTTCACCGTATACACTGAATATCTTTTTAGCCGTTGCTCTAGCACTAGTGCCTTGTTTAAATTCCCAAAGCATCACATGACGAATATGCACTCTTTGATTCTCCATTTGAAGGGTTCGTAATAACACCACTGTATCGTACCACACCGTAATACCACCACACTAAATAGTTGTAGAATGACTGACAGACCTTTCTCTATCTAGTGAAAACAAAAATCTTGTTTTCAGGTGACTCACAGCGAGTAAATCCAAACAATAGAAACTGTCTACCTGAATCGGAAGTTATTTGTGACTCAACACAATAATTTTCTTCATAAATATTATATACTTCTTTTTTTAAAGCTTAATTTTTCACGAGGCTTAAAAGAAATCCCTTTATTATTTATTAAATTAAATCTACGATTGATTTTTGAAAAATTACTGCAAAATATTCGTAGTACTCATCTAAACGAGTTCAAACAAATTTAAACTTGCGCACAAACGCGATAATCCGAAAATTTGTAGCGATAAACAAAAGTGCGCTAAATGCACACAAAAAATTAACGCATATGCAAGCCTATCCGCGAATGATGTTATCAACACATATGCATTTATTTCGTGTTAAAACAAAAAAATAATTATATATGTTAATGAAAGGATTTATCACGTTGTTCATATTCGCCAAACTTTAGGTCGGTAGACAAAATGTAATAATACATTTAAGAAGATTTATTTCTAAATATTATTTTTTTTCTAAAAAAAGAATGAAACAGCAGGTTGAATGAATGATCGAACTGCTTTATTTTCTGGGTTATTTGGACGAGGTTATTTTAATTTCTTATCAAAGCGATTTTTTGTTGATTTTAGAATAATTAGTTTCCACTGCGATTCCTCTTTGAATTGATATTTTTAAAAAGTATTTTACGTGTATGGTATAGCAGGTAGAAAAAGATAGAATAGTATCCAGATATTTTTTCCTGATTTTAATATTTTATACTATGGATTAATTTTGGGAGGCTAAATTTTGGCTTTTGAAATTGTTTTAAATATTTTCATTCCGGACCAATCAAAAATCAGCTATATTTTTGTCAATTTTTTAGCTTTTAAAGCTATAAAGATAATATTAAGTGTAAGAATAAATTCAATTAAAATGTGTATTTTTATTTACTTTTAAATAAATTAAATAATGATAGATTCAATATTTTTATGGAATTTGAATGAGCATAGAGCTTTTGGAAGAAGGAACATTTTGATGTAGATTATTTTTTAAGTATGATATTATATAAAAAGGAAATTTATTGTGAGAAGATGTTCATATTCCAACACAATTTAAAGAAATATATTCTACAAATTATAAACCATACCACACAAGTTTCACTATATTTTAGATTATGAAGTTATTATTATTTTATTTAAAAATATATATATATATATAATTAAGATTAATGCAATTAAAATTTAAATATAACGGTATTCTATATATTTTCATATTTGATTACATGATATAATCAAATAGAAAAATAGAACTATTTTCTGGCATATGCGGGTCCCATTACAAATATATTCGGCAAAAGTGATAGGGGATGCAGGTGTAAATGTGCCGCGACCGGAAGCAAACAACTGCAATTGTTTTTACTTCCGGATGCGGACAATCAATACGCATGATTTACGCACAGCGCCGATAAATAACGACGTTGCCAAATGCAAATATGACAATGAACAGGCCGATATCCGGCGCAGCCCATTGTACAGCCGACTGGGGCACGCGGCCCACAGTTTGGTGCTTCCCGGTCCCTGATGACGTCATTAATTTTCCGATGTGCCAATTATTCATGGGACAGGCGTATGTATTATGTGTGTGTGAGTGCGATGCATGGGGAACTAAGTAAGTGATACGGCACATGAGTGATGGCAATACACGCACACTGATATACGTAGAACAATGGCGTCCTAAACTCTCATAAAAATATGGAAAATAGTAGAATAATATATACTGTTTAATTGTAATTATTTTATATTTATTTATTTGACTACGATGGATAAATGACATAACAGAAAGATTCCAGGGCGCCACTCAACTATATAAAGATTCTAAAGATGCAAGGGGAATGAGTCTCACACAATAATATTCCCCCCAGTGTCAAATCACGACACTGGTTATTTTTTGAATATCATTTCAGTTGTATTAAATTCATATTATTAGTTTTATAATTATTTATCCAACGAAGGATAGAGAGCATTAAAATTAATAATTCCAACACATAATACTACCTATATTTTTATAAAACATGCGGAGGTAGTGTTCTCTTCTTCTTAAATACCTCCTGGCTAGTGTTATTAAGAATTTCCTGAATTCATAGTTTTCGTCGGACACCTATCCGACTACTAACTTAGCTCCGTCGCAATTATCTTACTTTATCGAAATAATATTCGTGTTGTCTACAAAGGATAACACTGGTTAAGTTATTTTAAATCTAATAAAATTTGTTTGGCAGAAACATTTATATATAAGAATTTATAAATGTCTTAACCAATCCTTCTTTAGTTTAAGCCTAATAAAAAGCTTATTTTTTTTAGATCAGTGGTTCTTAACCTGTGTTCGATCGAACCCCAGGGGTTCGGTGAGTCAGTCTCCCGGGTTCGGCAGAGGTCAAAACACACATCCGATTTATTGTAGGATATTATGAAAAATGATACGACGTATGATGTAAGGGTTCGGTAAACGCTCATATGAAACTGGTGGGGTTCAGTACCTCCAACAAGGTTAAGAACCACTGTTTTAGATAGTCTAATCGAATTAGTCGGTATATATACACGTTGGAAGAAATTTCTTTATTTTTCGTACATAAAACTTTTTTATTATTAACCAAGCCGTGCCGATTATGTAGATATGGGACCCCAAGCTTTTAATTTTCTCGAATAACTCTTTTAATTTAAATCCTACATGTCACAAACTTTTTGTATTTGTCCAAAAAAAGTTTAAAAAACAAATATTATAAATAATCATTGTCCGTTATTGTCTGTAATTGCGAAAAAATAAGAACAATAATATTAATATAATAATCCATTTTTTAAAAAAATCAAGATATCGATGAATTCTTCATCACATCGAAAAGCTTGAAGTTTATTTTTCATTATAAATTGTCCCCCTTCTAATCATAATCCTAATCCTTAAATCGAAGTCATTGAATGCTGTTTCTATGAGTCGAATAAACCTTTCTAGATGTGGAGGAATTAATAAAGACAAATTAAAATCTCTGGTTAATTCCGATCCTATTCAAACGATAATGCCTTTTTTATAAAACTCAGCAGGTTTAAAATCGAAAAAGTCTGAAAGGGCCGATTTTATTTTTATTCTCGTGAAGAATGCTCCAATGAGCGAAAAAGATGATGTTAGAGCTAGGTCTGGAAAATACGCTGGATGCAATAAAGCTGTCAAACCTTATGCATCCATTTTTTGTCCAGTCAAATCTGTTACATGTGTTCGAGCGTTGTCATGCAAGAGGATAATGTTTTCGTTTCTATTCACTAAAGCTGCTCTTTTTTCATCCAACTTAATACGTAGACGTTCTAATTGGTCTCAGTACACTAACGATGTCACCGTTTGGCCTTGTTTCAATATTTCATAATGAAAAATCCCTTCTGCCTCCCACCATACACAAAGTAAAACTTTTTTCGGATGTAATCCAGCTCTCGGGGTCGGAACTTGTCTTTTGTCCTCGCTCTAACCATTGCTTTATTTTTATTATATTTAAATAGCGTACCTATTTCTGGTTTCCAGTGATTAAAATGTGCAGAAATGGTTGCTCAACTTCTTTCTCCCTCAGTAACTCACAGATACCGCGAATCATATGTTTGTTTCTCTCAGTCATCGCATGGGGGACCCAAACGCCTTCATTTTTAATCTTTCCCAATTTTTTCAGATATCTTTGAGTTGATGATAAAAAGTACCGGCTTGGCTCGATAATTCTTCGATACTAAGGATTTTTTTCAATCTCTTCTTTCAGGGCTGCTTCATCCATTTCACGGAAACGTCCACTTTAGGCTCATTTTTCAAATCAACATTGCCTGGTTTAAATTTTTTGAACCATATTTGACATTTCCTGATGTTTAATGCGTCTCCATAAACATCGCAAATATTTTTTGTTGCCTCCGTTGCGTTTTTTTGGCGTAGAATTGAAACATCATACAGCTACGCAAAAGTTTCTTCCGAAGGACACGTCTCGGTCATTATTAAAGGGACACGTAAAAAAAAATTCTACGCAAAACGAAGATTGGAGACTTCTCACGACACCAAAATATTCAAACACGTCTTTCTTAGTCAAAAGACTGAAGAAAACTAATCTGAAATAATGCTTTCCAAAAATGCGACATTACATTTGAGTCCAACTAATATATCTTGGATATTATCGTATTAAATGTATGTTCCCCACCCCTGACCGGAAATGCACCCTATTGCGTCAGATATGGCAATATTTGTCACCGGGCAACATATTACAAAGGGTCATTTGATTTCGCCGATCGGTCGAATTGGCCGAGGTCGGCGTCGACCCAATGACCCGACGCCGAAAATGCGACGCCCGCACCGCAACATTACCATGGACAATTGCAAATTGAATTTGGACACGTCGCCTGCGCACGTAATTGTTATTAATATATCGCAGTGTGCTATCTATCGGCTGCAGGTGATATTGCAGGCGGCTATGCAAATTTCAATTAATCATTCTGATAAAGAAGCAAGGGCGGCAGCCCCAAGCCGGCTAATCCCGATATAGAGTACCGCGGCGCCTGATGGACGGCAGGTAAATCTTCATTAAAGCGTGTACATTTTTCAAATTTAGTCATCAATCAAAATATTTTTATATTGCCTTGGAATATTGTCGCTCTCGCGATAACCCCGAACTTATTGGAATCACTATCGAGGAAATTAATTATTATCATATTTTCCGGCGTAATTAAATATTGTTTATATAATGAATGCTCCGTTAATATTGATTTTATATAAATAAATTTTCGATGAAAAAATATTTGCTTCCAATTTTATGTAAAATATGCCTTCGACAAAGTGTACTTTGATAATACAGCGCGATTGATTAATTTCGGCAATGTTGAGCTTAAATTCATTTTTTCGCTCAATATTTGTTGCAGTACTAAAGCAATAAATTTTACTAATATATCGTATAGCAATGAAATAAAACTGGATTAAAATGTAATCATAAATTAAGTTTTTCAGATATATTAAACACAACATATTTTTTTATATATAAAGCAAACATCTTTTTACTAATAATAATCAAGCAAATATCAATGTATCGTGGTTTATTCGAAATCCAGACATTCTAAATAGCTTCCTCTTGGTTTTATCTAAGGAAATCCTTTTTTTATATTTAATACTTACTCAGTATTTAAAAAAATAAATAAATCACACCTTTCATAATATGATAATATTTAGAATGGACCGCGAATAACTAATAAAAAATATTCTGACCACATATTTTAGTTACTAAAAGCTTTAATTGAGAAGAAAAATGGTTCAGAAAGTGTTTTTAGTTATATACCGTTTTTTCTACAAGTAAAAATCTCTGAAGACATCAAAACAAGTGAAATCATTTTGACAGCCATCAATAAAGCAATTATCTAGTATGGTTACTTAAGTATTTTTTTTTATCTTAGGAAGGGGAAAGAAAAATCCCTCCCTTACTTATTCCACTACCCTTCTCGGAATCTGTTTCATACTTTGCTTCTAATGGCTTCAGCTTAGACTATTCTGTTCTGCTTGTTATTTTGCCAAAGACAGCCAGTCTTATCTGTACATGGAGTCATTCCACTCCTTGTTACCTCTACTTTATCAACGCTCCACGCGTCGCATTCGAATACGGTGTGCTCTGCATTGATGAGATTTAGGAGAGTCCTCATTTCCTATCTTATGAATTTATGTCCCGAAACATCTGTGTCTTGTTAGCAGTTATAGCAGGTGGTAGGTTAGCTCACCATGCTTCCGTAAGTTCCAAGGCACGAGATGTGGGACTAACTCAAATATCCATCATCCCTTGGATATTGATTCCCAGCGGTTCTGCTATTCGCTCAGGGTCAATTTTCGAGCCTCTGTTTTGACTTGTCAGTTTTCGTATCTTGTCTTTCTCCCCGTCGCGAGCATATCGATCATCACTGTGGACCTGCACCTGCACTGCTTCAAGAGATACTGTCCAACACGCTGAGGTCATTCAGTTAAATTGTTCAGGAAAATTGAGAAGGGCCTTGCACAACTCTCCAAAAGTCGATGCAAAGCGAGCAAATGCCCTGTAACAAATTATATTGAGGACCAGATCCATGTGTCTGATTGGGAACTCCACCAGGAAAACCGCAGGGGAAATGACGCATTGGGCAGCATCGGGATGTCCAGATGAGAACAGGACAACGGAACGTAATTAGAGCCTTGACAGACAAACCCACATGAACAGTGTGAAGATGATATTAAGCTAAACTCTCTAAATTTATCCTTGAAAAATCGTAGTCTGTCAGAAATATCTGGGTAGAACCAGTTACGATTTTTTTTTGAGTCGTGAAGCGATTACATATTATTATATTTTTATATAAGATTTTGATCCTCATTTCTGAGGATCGTGACCATGTGCATGATTCCCCTTATGGAGGACCATGGACATGGTTTTCATAGGAATATATATGCAGTGGTTTCCCGTTGCCTTCTGCACCGCAGTGATTTTTTTATACTGAAGAGCTTTTTTTTGAGATGAAGGTCGTTAGCCTTCATCCCACCCCTCAGTTGACCAGCGTCACTCAGAAGTATTCATCTGCGCTTATTGGCAAATAACTTTAATAATCATAATTTGATTGTAATTACCTCCAAGCTATGAGAGCTACGATTTAGCCTGGCTCTAATATCAGGAAAGAAGAGATTTTCAGTCCACCCTTTGGGGAGGAGTCCCACCTCTCTTGGCACTGATCAAGAGCCGCTTAGCGGACGCGTGACTTCAGGTTTGCCAAAGTTTCACCCTCGTGACGCCGACGACAACGGGACTATTTTTTATATAAGATCTGACAGACCTCAACTGGATTTTTATGGTCGAGCAGAAGGATGACAGCAATAATTAAAATTGATACTGTTTTAAATGTGCGATAAACGCGAGTGAGATTAAGGCCGCCAGTCTTTGTTCTCTCAGTAACCTAGTATCTTCAACCTCTTTGAAATTTGTTAGCCCATATCGGCATGGTATAGCAATATTGAGTTGGTCACTTCATTCAGGAGCATCCTATGAATCATCCTTGGTCCACCGATGTTCGGAAACGAAGTGTAGTCAACAACATCCACATGTTTCCTGAAGATAGACTTCCAGTTATCTGACACTCTTCAAGTATGCGATGCGGTGAACCTGGAGATTTATCTCCAGTGGTACGTCGATGCGCTTCCTTGTTAGAATATTAGTGCAAATCAATTTTCTTCCTTAAAAATAACAAAGTTTTAAATGCATATTTGAATATCAGCATTTATCATTATATATATATCCCAATTATCTGCGGCATCCTCAATTGCCGAAGGGTGTAAAAGCATGAAACCGAACTAATTCCATGAAATTCTGCTTCTATACAATATTCCAATGAAATTTAGACAATTGATTTCCTCTTGAACTATTAAAACGGTATATATTATGATTGAAGATCTGTTATAATAATATTAAAATAAAATACAAATGGTATTTTATTTTAATTCGTTGTGTACATAAGTTTTCTCCACTCAGCGATAAATGCCTAGAATATCTTTCCTTCCACAGTATACCCTTATATATACAATCACGTTGCGATTTTGTGAGATATTAAAGCTGTAAACATTGCGAATGCGGAGAAACGGAAAAAGCAGTAGGGAGCCATCAGTCTTGCTCGCAGAGTCCGAGCCCTCGAGTATTTTAATTGAGCGCTATCGGCCTACACGGTGTTCAGTAAATTAAGCCACGATTGGCTCTCAATTAGTTTCGGATACGGGGGAGATTTGTAAGCTGTCAAGTATCCCGAAGAAGATATTCAATTATAGCTTATTACAAATACCGCCACTGGTGAAAACACTCCTGAGGGATACTCTGCCAAATTACTTCGCTCGGCAAATTACTTCCACTAGATAATGCCCGGATAGGCCTCGGCTAATCGCTCTCCTCCCATAAATTGGTCAAATAATTAATATTCCGCTGGGCTTTGTTTGTATTGTGTGTACGAGCACGTGAGCAACGTCTGGAGCCTTTTTCATTTCGCAAAGGAGCGGCGGTGGTGTGAGAGGTTTCGCGAGTGGCAACTTGGCGACACAATTTTCACCCTTATTATTTTTCACGACTGTAATTTAATTGTGGCAGAGGTGTATGGAAAAGCAATGTGGAATTTTGAACACAATTTAAAATAGGGGTGAATACATTTTTGCGGAGGGAAGTGTGCTAGAAACCGAGAAATAATTATGAAATATGTGCATATATTATTATACACATATGTATGTATAAGAAAGGCAAATATATAAACAGTTGAATAAAAATAATCATAGATAGTGAACATAAAGAGAAAAATTCCGTATTACCGTATACAGAAGGTCGCTTTTTGTTTGCTGCGTAAGTCTGTTCAGGGCAGACCAGTATATGCCCTACTGGTCTATATTTTCTATTCGATTAGAAAAATAAATGACACCGTCACCTTTTTTTTACTGTATTTTTCATCTCTCTTTTCTGGAATTAGAATATCATCAACTTCGTAATAAAAAAAAATAAAATTCTTATTATTTCTCGCTTCGATCTCAATGTGAATCCACTCACTAAAAATATAGACGATTTTTTCTTTTTTTAAAAAGGAGGGTGGGGAAGGTGACCCGAAAAAATCTGCCCCTGATTAGAACCAATATAATAATATAAATAATACTATTTTTAATATTTGTATTATTGTAATATATCCAAGATTTTTATTAATTTACTGATTTTATCTATATTTACGAAAAAATACTTTTTAATGAGAAAATGTGTTATTAATTTTAAATGGTTTAATTTTATTCATATTTGTACAATGGATTCTGAAATTTAGACAGTAACATTTGGATAAATAATACATGATTATTATATAAATGAATAATAAATTTTAAGAACAATTATCAAAAGCTACCTAAATTTTTCTACCATCACTGCTTGATATAAAAAAAATGATTAAAGATTTTATTAAGATACAATTAAAACCTTAAGAATTAATATAATAATATATAATAATATTTATGCAAAAGACTATACTGTTCCTTTTTTGTTGATCTATTCATTTTAATTAAATCCTTATTAATTATATTATATTTCTTGTGGTTTTTATTAAAAAATGGGATATATCGTAGTTTTTCAAGGTATAATAATAGAAAAAATTATGTAATGGCATATTATGCAGATTAATTTGCATGTACAGCCTGATTTTTTTTGCAAAAACTCACAATTAATTCAGTTATTATATTATGCAGCTTTATGCAAAAACATATAACTATTTTTGTATTATGACGTGTATGCAGTTGTTAAAAATTTTGCGACTAAGCGGCTGCAGCTGAACATTTATGCCCATCTAGAATGCAAAATCTTTTCGTGTTAATCGTTTTTTGCTTCGTGTAAAACGAATATAAATGCTACAACATTCGTCAAAAGTAAAATATTTTTTTGTTAAACGATTTGTAATGTATCATTGAAAATCTATTATTTTTCATATAAAATATGTCGGATTTAAATAATTTTCTTAATTCTGGCATATAAATTGTATGGCATGAATCGACTTTTTCAAGAGTTTTCAAACACGCCATGCCACTAAGTCAAGTGGAAGAGGACTTGCAATAAAACACCGCAAGTCGGAAAAAAAGTTTTACCATATGAATAGAAGTAGACGTTGAGTTTTCATTTCAACGGGAAATTTATATTCATGTATACGAAGGAAATTAAAAGCAGATTTAATAATATATTTTTCGTCATTTGCGCGACCTTTGAAACGCCAGGGACAGGATGAATATATAATTAATATTTTTTTTGTGTTTATTAACCTCTGAGATAGCAGGTGAAAGAGGAGGTAATCACAAAAGGGCATTGCTGCCGAGGCTGGAGGGGGCCAGCTCCCGCCCATACCGCCGCTTGTCCTCTAATTTATCTCGAGGTAAATTTCAAGAATACGCCATATTTTGCAGAAGCCACCGGCGATAATTATTTACGAAACGTTTTTGCATAAAGAATTCAATTGGTGACGTGAATAGACGAATGATGAGGCGAACGGGGTAACCCCCGCTCCCGACGACTATTTGTAAATGTTTGAATACATAAATAAATTTGTTACGTAAACAGAAAACAATGGCTACGCTGATGGCCGCGCCGGATAAATAAATTTTTAATGGCCGCCCCCTAGTAAAATTTCAAATTAAGAAAAATAATAAAGTTTTTAAATACGCCGCTCTCGCCTGTATTGCCATGTGGATGGTTTTTTTTAAAAACGGTGGAAGTAAAAATTTTCGCGCCATAAATATTTTATGAAGGTACGCAAGCGAGCCGGGGAAACTTTACATTACGGCATTTGAAGAATTTAATTTCCGTTCGAATCTAGAGAAAATTGTGTTCTATTCAGCGGATAATAAGTTTGTACTAAAAGTATTTTTAACAGGCGTGTTCGTAACAATTACGTGGATGGAATAACTATTATTAAACCCTCCACTAAAGTAAGTAATGCTCGCCATTTTACAGTGCACATTCTAATACTGTTGCACTTTAAAAGATAACTATCATCATTTACTGAATTTATTTTATTTTATGTTTTATAAAAAAATATTGTAGGCAGTTTGGCGCATTTTTAAATAAATAGTTATAAAACAAATAATGCAAATTTCAATCCAACAGAAATAATATGAAAAATTAATCAGTGTCGTTTGACACCTGGGAAAATATTAGCGAGACTCATTCCCCCTGCATCTTTAGAATCTTTAGAATCTTAATCTTATCTTATATTAATGAAAGGCGTTTTGTAATCTTTATGTTATGCCATGTACCCATCGTAGTCAAATAAATAAACAAATAAAATATTTATTTATTAAAAATAAAAAAAACTCAAGTAGTGGCTAATATATCTGTATTATTTAATTTAAAAAAAAATAAAGGGTAATTAAAGTATGCAGAGGAGAAAATTAGGAATCCTTAAATTTAAGAAGGATAAAAGTGTCCGATTAACCCTTTCAGTGCGAGGCACATGACGTACATGCGCATACAAATCGTGTCCAGGGTGCGGCCGCATGTCGTACATGCGCGATATACTTTAAAACTTTAACTTGGCGTTACATATAAACTAGACCGAGTTAAGTGATGGTGTTTGTTTTAAAAATCAGCTAATAAACACAGCTATCAAAAAATATACAACATATCACAAGAAGTTTATAGGAACCATGTAATATGTAAATATGAATAGTAATGATTCAAATCGCGCGTGGTGTCTCTTTCAAATCTCCGCAGTAGTATCGGTGACGTATCTGGGCTCAGGGGTTGTTAAGGGTGTTCCACATACATTATTTTCCACATACACGTGTACGGATGTAATGGTATAAGAAAATTGCATTTCGCATTTTTCATTTTGATTTGCATTTATTTTTTCTCACTTAATCTCTGTTTGAGCAATTGATATTTTGTTCGATTTATTATTACGAAAATAAAGCGAATCGAGTTTATTTTTTTAGTCGAGATGGAAGAACATATCCTAATCAACATGTTTGCATAAATTTCTTATTGAAAATGGTCTAATATAGCGGTAAACGGTGAATACAAATTTACCTCGCCATAATTTGGTCCAAAACGGCGCCGCACTCAGATGCAGAATCGTGTTTAAACCCGCTGCATTAAAAGGGTTAATGGTGGCTTATTCATTTTCAAAACATTATTTAAGATAAAAACATATTATGTTCTAATCATTTACACATATAATGAATAATAATTTGAATATGTCAAAAAGTGAGTTTGGCTTCAAACTATGAAAGTATGGCCATGTCTGGCCTTTTCTACAAATGAGTACCGTATTTTAATAATCTTCTGAAGACTCTTGTTTCTTGACTCAAGACTATTTTTTTGGGATTGTCACATGGTTTCTTACAATTTTGTCTTAAAATATCTTCCTAAATTTTTGTTGCATCCCATGAGTTAATCAATTGCTACTTTATTTAAATAATGTATTATTTGCTTATTATTAGAATATTAACAATTAATTACGTTTAGTTCAATGAATTTTAAATCATCACATAAATCAGGAATTTAAATCACATAAATCATATATCTCTAAAAAAAACCTAATGATTTTTTTGTTTCTGTTAGTTAGATAAGAGTTTTTTAAACCGAAGTACTTTATTGCTAATAATAATTCGCGTATTTGCTTGTGCATAGAAGGGTTTTTTGAATTTTCATTTCAAAAATCATTTCAAGAACACGATTTGTGTACAGTTTTAACAATCCGACAAAATTAATTTTAAAAGAGTATAGGTTTATAATCAATGTGTCCTAAGTTTTTGGTTCTCCTTTAAAATATCCATGACTTGGATAATATTTTCAAATGATCCACAATTTCATTAAATATACTTGGAATTAGATAGACTAGACTATTTCTTCGAGTTAAGAAAAATTAGAAAAAAAATCTCAATATAAAATTATGAAACGTATTAATATATTTATGATTTCGATTATTTTTTATAATCGACTAATTCAAAATCAGTTTTACCCTAATTTTTGAAAAAAATGTAGAAGGAATACCGTTTTAACGAAAGATTTTTAATAATTCTCTAGACATGCTAAAGCAAAATCGTTCATAAGTATGTGTACCAAAAATTTAATATATGGTAAATAATCTATTATGATAAGTTATAAATATTAATATTATTAATAACATAAATTAGTCGTAGAAACATTTAGTTTTATTTATATTATAATTTATTTATAATTGAAATAGCTATAATCATTGCTAGAAATATCATAAATCTATATATAAATTATAGAAGAACTTCGTTAGGATTATATTTAATAAATTTATATAAGGAATTCCAATGCTTTAAATAAATTAATACTGAGAATAAAAATTATACGAAAATAAATGAACGTGATTACGTAAGGTACGAAAAAAATCATATTCTTTATAAGGTTTTATAAAAGCATTTAAAAATCGCGTAATGCAATAATTAATATACAGTAAACCCCCCTATAACGTCGGGATAGGTTCCACGTAATAGGGGG
>JAGXCT010037071.1:125425-147548 GCA_022495035.1 Philopotamus ludificatus | reverse complement strand
GCGAACGTTATAGGGGGGTTCGACGTTATATGAAAAAACCGCCGCAAACGTTTTAGGAGGGAACGTTATATGAGAGGACGTTATAGGGGGGCTTACTGTATATTGGTATTTTATATAAGAAAATATTACGTATTATATTCTGAAAAGAATTATTTTCAAGTTAATGGTATCCCTATTCAATTTTAATATAATGCATTAGAAGTGATGGTATAATGCAGCGGATACAAAGAGAGCAATGCTCGTGTATCCAATATACATGGGATGCTTTTTTAATACAAGAAGATACATCAAATATTACTCTTCCAAGAATCTCTTTGTGGTATTCAGCCGGGCATAGAAACAGAGAGACGACGGCAAAGGAGGACGTTGGGAGAGCGCCGCATGCAGATGAGTTGCGAATCTCGTCTGGGTTTTAATCGATTTTGTATTATCATAATATACACAATAGTTGCGAGATGCCCGCGGGGAGCAAAGGAAGGGGTGCGAGTGTTGCCAGCGGCGAAAAAGTAATCGCTCCCCTCAGCCTGAATTACGGCCGGAAAATCCTACTTTGCGCCAAAGCCGGGCAATATGTTTATAGATAAAATTAAAGCCTTATAATTATGGTCGGGATCGCGTGCAGAATGCGGACTGTATATTTTTTTAATTCCATACATTACTCTAACAGTTATAAACTTGTTTCTAATGGCCAATTGTGGCTGTCGTTGAGAATACATGTGTTAATGGCGCGCCATATCGGCGCGCCCGAAGACATTGGGATATATTAATCGAAAAAAAGTATTATAATTTGTTCATATAGATAAATCTTTGAATATTAAATGGCATAAGTCAAAATAAGAGGATTATTAGCTTTGTTTTCAAGTCAAAGGCGCAGACGGTTTATGGAGTTGTTGATTTTCTTTTACTTTTCCATAAATATATGTTTATGTATATGTAACAGGGCCGACAATAAGATAAAAAGGGCGACTTTTTTTATTCGACGTGCCTGCGAATCTCTATCCGGCCAGAGGTCACTGATTTGTCAGATTCTTAGCGAGATTTCGGCCAAACATCTTGTCTCGCTGGGGTTTGCGGTGATCGTTCGTAATTAGGGTACAAATTGAATCCGGAATGGGGGTCCCCCGGGACCGTGCGCAATAAAAAAAGGAAACCTACTTTGTAAATAAACCGGCTGAATGCCCCCAATCCGGCGGAAATCCTGCCGGATTTGCGTGATTCTTTTGGGCGTATTTTTATGGACCGGCTCACTTTGTTTGACCCCTGGCGGTAACAATAAAGTTGCTTATAAAATTTCAATCTGGCCAACCTTACATAAAACATGCGAGACAATCGATTATCCGTCCTGGGCATCCTCCGCACGGGTCCAAATTGAATTCCAAAGTGCCGGTCACTCAGTGTGTTAACTCGAGCGCGGAAATTTTCTTTGTGAAAATCTTACGAAAATCTGACCGCACATATCTGCTATTTAATTAATAGTTATATCGTATTTATTCGCAAATAAGATCGGGTTTTATAATAATTTGTTTTAAAATACGTATGAGGTTAGTTTTAGAGTTTTTTTTTAAATTTTTGTTCAAGTCATGTTTTACAATACTTTGGCAATAGAGTTAGAAGATAGATAAGTAGCTTAAATAAGTTTTTCATCCTACGCAATGCAAAGGGTAGACGATCTTGCGAGCTGAGTAGAGTGATATTGTCCTTATACCCACGTATTTTGCTCACTAGATCGGGGGTAGTCAACATATGGCGCATGGGCCAAGCATGGCGCATTGAACGATTACATGTGGTGAATTTCAACTTGCTAGTCTAAAGTTATTGCATTGTAAAAAAATAGAATCAGACAATTTTAAAATCATAGAAAGCTTAAAATAAGATTAGAGTAAACTTATCAGTGTTTGTACTGACGTAGCGTCGTAAATAATAGGTAAAGCCAACAGTACTACAACTTTGCTTGAATTTTTAAATCATCATGAACAAAAATGACATTTTACTATACATATAGAGGCACTATGTGGCAAAGCTTAAAATATACAGTGTGTTTTGTTATCGGTTGTGATTTTTTTAAATAAAATTAAAGCAAGAGCATAAAAGTTTATCGAATTTTGTTAGGTTTCGAGTAGATGCTAGATGTTGAAATATGCTGTTTTATTTTTCTACAAAATCCTGAACCGTAGACTTTGGACAGACAATCGTCAATGATAATTCCTCAACTGTTTGACGAGGAATCATCCATCTGAATCCACTGAATCCACCATCGCCTTTAGGATATCATCTAATTTTTGGGGTCGTCTTTTTAAAGTCCTCCTTAAATCAACAATGACACTTGTTTAGTTTAAGAATATCAGTATTTTTTTACATGTTTCGTTTGCCTTCATTCCTTGATCAAACAAAAATAGCATACAATGACGTAATTGTGCCACTTCTATTTTTGGCCTTGACATCTTTCCCTCTTGGTAGAAAAACTATAAAACAAACTATACAATTTTGATTACTTTTCGGTTCCCCTATTATATTTATTTGATTTGCATCTTTTAAATTATTTAAATCAACTCTAATATTCACAAATTTTATTAGAAATGGTTATGGGTATACATATACAATACATCATAAATTTTATAAAAGGTATATAATTGAGTTAAAAATCGATGGAGTTCACCTCATATTGCATTCTATTTGTTCTCACATAAATGTACTTTAAATGTGTCGTCTATGACAAATATATTCTGTTATCAAAGTTTAATTATAATTCGTATACATACTCTAGATCAGGGGTCCTTAACCCTATGCTGATTTAAATTATGAACTTCAGGGAAAAAATAAAAATATAGCAGAAATGATTTATATAAAAGCCTTGGAAGCTAAAATACAGTTTTAGATAAATAATTTGTCGAAAATTTTCCAAGAATGAAAAAAGTGATTGGGGAAAGTATTTTTGACCTAAAACTATTTATTATTTACCTTAAGAAGCTTTTGGAGCAATTTGAAAGTAGATTCCAGCAATTTTCTATTATCGAACCAGTGGCTACATTTTTTGTAAATCCTTTTAATACTCAGACGTTTCTGAAATTGCTAATTCCATAGCGGAAATTCTTTAAGAAGAAACGTCAGAAATTGAAGATGAAATTTTGAATGTTCAAAATGACATTATATTAAAATCGTACGGATTAAGCGGTTGAATAAAAATATTTGGAATCTAGCTGACCATAAAAAGTACCCTCTTTTGAAAAAAGTAGCTTACAAAATGAAATCCTGTTTTGGTTCCACATATTTGTGCGAATCTTTATTTTACACCATAAACATAAATAAATCAAAAACCAGATCTCGACTTAACAATAGCAACCTTGGTGATTGTTTACAATTGAAATTAGTAAGTAAAATGCAATGTCAAAAGATCGCACTAAATGTGCTTATTTTTTTGAATATATTTTATTTCATAACTGTATGGTATTTTTTATGATTCTTTTGTAAATGTAAATAAATGCCTAATTTTTCGTTTTATGAGAATTAAGTAATTAATGGAAAACATACATATGTAAAGCTGTTCAGGGAACAATGATAAAATAAAAAAAATAATCAATATGTAGTCCCAAAATCTTATTTTTTGGTAAATAGGCCTGCGACCGCCACTATTCCCCTAAATTTCAAAAGCACTCGGATCCGCAATAAGGTTACGAACCCCTGCTCTAGATATGGAAATTTAATGTAATTGCATACATAGTATCAAAAGAAAAAAATGATTACATTTGATTTTTAGTAGTTTTATGGATTTTAAGATTCAAAGCTTTGTTTTCATCTAGATTCTGAAATAATAATAATAAGCCGGAATCCATAGATTGGTAAGATACTCGCGAAACCATGGCACATTGATATTAGTTTACGGCTACAAGTGTAATACTTTGGCCAAGTTTGCTTGTAGATTTTCCGCAGGGTACGCCAGGCCTTCACCAGCTGCCACACTTGCACTGATTTAAATAACACGCCTCGCAGCCAAAACTTCCACTTGTAGTTTCTTTAGGTGCCACAAATAGTGGTCGGCTCAGACCCAGTGCCCGAAATAAATGCCAAATTGTGGACCCCGAGGAATTCGCAGCCGGTTTCGGGGCCAATCGATGGCCATTGTGTGCGGATTTCCCCGGAAACGAAACGCTCGATCCATGTATGAATATATATGCACATAATTATTTAAAATACAATTGTATATTTTCATTCTTTGTTTCTTTCGCGTTCGTCGGTAATACAGCTAAGAATGAAATTAAATTATGCACGTAGATGGAGCCAACTCTTAAATTTTGTTTCTAGATTGTTTCTTTTCCACTGTACAATTGCTATCTGTAAGTAAAATTACATTAAAGTTGGAACGTGTTAAAGTTGCACCTTTCGAGCTCAAAGCAGTTGTTACGAATTTACTTCTCTTGTATTTGAAATAACGTGTCAAGAATTGGAAGGCAGCAGAAGGTTTGAACATCAATGTTGGCGTTCAGTTGCTCTTTTTTCATCGCTTTAGTTTTTCAGAAAATAGTTTACTAATGCTCGCTATTCTCGAGCGATTTCAAATTAATTGATACGGCGGATAAGTTTTGATTTGATATTATAACAATATTTCGTTTTATGTATAAATCTTGTTTGATTGCTAATTATATTGTATTTAATATAAAGATGAATGATAAATGAAAAAAAAAACAGAGACTGTTAGTTATGTTGTATAAAATGTATATATCTTTTGCTAGATTTTCGTTGTAGAATATTATAGCATCATATAAAAATACATGGAGCTCAAGTTAAATTATGGGATAGTTTCCAGTATATAAAACACCACACATATCATACTAGATAATTTATACAAAATGTAGGGTAATATCGTAAAAAATGCGTAAAATCTATGATGTGCAAGGAATACAATTTTAAGTTAGTTTTATTATTGGAATATAAAAAGTATTTAATTATTATATCATTATAAAATTAATATAAATTGTAGATAATGGTCATGTTTTGTAAATACAACTGTTAAAGGTTAGCATGGTTTGATAAATATTAAGTTTCCTCTTTCTTATACAATTTTTATCAAGCAATTTATGAGAAAAACTCTTCATTTTTTGTTTATCTCTTAGGGAATAAGGAAGTCGTATAGAGCCATGGCTGACAAATACAGAGGCTTATGAACTATGCCGTTATTGTCTTTGACAAGAATTTTTTTTTTGACAAATAGAACCACTGCCAGTGTGTTAAATGTTCCTAACATTAGCAAAAATATATGTACGATTTAAAAATCCGTTTTTATTTATACTAATGATAATATAAACTATTTAAAAATTAAATATATATGAAATCCTTTTGTCTAACATTTAAGGCAAACAACTAGTAGAAAAAACATTTTTATTTAAGGACTATATTATTTTAATATTCAAAAAATATTTTTTTGTTAAAAAACTTTTGGGAATTGAAATGCTTGGGGTCTATTTTACATTATAAATAGACCTCCTTCGGACGATGCGAATAGCTTTCGAGTTATTATGGGGGATTGGTTACTGATTTGAGTAGCACTAACTTTATGTATCGAAAGTAAGAGACTGGAAGACCCCCATCCTAGATTGAAGAATCTTTCTATCGAGATCAAACCCCACAAGAATCATTAATTGTTTCTTCGAGGCTTAAAATTTGTTAAGCCACCTCATAATTTAGTTCTTTACGTGCAAATTTTGTGTTACGTTCCAATACAAACTGGATTACTTATCAAGCTCTTTTGACAATTTTCCAAACTGTTTCGATTCTTTGAAGAGTTTTGTAAAATACATCAACCAATGACGGATCACTACTGATTGCTTTAACTTGTCCTTAGTAATACTAGGACCTTACGTATCAACCATACTTAGTTAATTTTAGCTACTTTAGCTACTGCCAAAGGTTGCAGTTCAGAAGTCAGTTATGTATTCAAATCTGTATTATATTCTTTAAGTTTGATGCCTTACGAATGAGGAACGTGACCGTGATGATTATTCAATGGAATTTTTATAATTTTATTTGGTTTTTTTCTTCAGACGTATCCTTAAGAATTATCCCTAACTATGCATCCTTAAAAAAATATATAGAACAGTATTAATATCATCTGGTTTAAGTCTTCTTGAAAATCCATAATTCTGGTAACCAGCTTCTAAGAAAAAGCATATCAACATCTTGATAATTTCTACCTCACGAGATATAATTCGATGATAATTCTAAGAATATACTTTTTAAAAAACGCAATTAAAATATTCATTGAATATTTTCGATTTTAGGAACAAAAATATTTACAAATATTCCAAGTAAATTGTATATACATAACTCTGAGATCCTTTGAATCATCATATCTAAGTGATGCAACCATGTTTAGCTCAAACGATATGAAAGTTTACCGACAGGAATGTTAACTGAGCTCTAAAGACTAATTTAGAACTAAGTAATATGCAACTAAGTAATCATATAATTCCAATTGATTCAATTTAGCGAATATTTATTTATAAATTATTAAATACATATCTCCTTTATTCACAGAATAAACATATATATTTAATAATTTATAAATAGTCTTCTTTGAGTTGCAGATAACATTTTCATTCATGAGTACGTCAGCTTTATGCCGCATGTTAATGAGACGCAACACGTTTGATATTTCACCATATACATAGATCCATGATAAAAGCATTGCATAATTAATGTAGCACTTCTTGGTGATTTTAAATATTCAACAACTATTCGCCCAACTATGAACACACCGCGACAAAAGCGAAAAGGGTTGAATAATACTATTATTGCCGTGTCGCCTCGTCTCAACTCGCCCCCGCCCCAACGACTCTATGCAAAAAGTTTAAGTCGCAGACATCAAACATAAATTCTTATTAAGAGTACGTCAGTGAAAGCTCGCTGGCAAGTTGACGTTAATGGGAATTATAAAAAGCTTGAATAATGAAGTAGGTGAGCGAGGGCGAGCCCTCACGCAGAGATAAGGGCCGGTGAACCGGCTCGCGGGAGCGTTGCGTGTGCGCCGGACATGGCCGCAATGCACTCGGTATCGGCCAACTGGATACCACACACCGCAGTTGGACTCGTGTTCATACTATTTTTTTTTATCAACTCATAATCAAATTACTGCATTTCTTTATTAGTGCAGGCGGGTGGTGTGCGAGTTTTAAATAATTCTGCAACACGAAGCCTCATATTTCAATGCAAAATATGAAAGAGCTTATTTTTATAAAATATCCATCATCAAATATAAAACATCCCTTTCATTCAATTTATATTATTATTTCTTGACATAACAATGATTGTAAAATGCAATATTAAGATGTAAGGGGAATAGTTCGAGTGTCCGAGGGAACTTCGGCCACAAATCTAAGAGAAGAGATGCAACAGCTCGAGCTGTTAATGCAACAGGTGGGGGCAGGTCCACCGAATGTGGTCCATATCCTGTGCAAAACCAAGTCACGTCTAGTCAAACTTACATGCAGGCCAAATTGGAACTTGGCTCGAAAAGTACCATTTAAAACGATAGCAAAGCGATGATGTAAATAAATCAAAGGCCAGAATTGCAGCTACGAGTCTGCAATATTAAGTGAAAATATCGCCGCCTTCGAATATTTATATCGAATGATGACCAGTGGTTATTATTTTGTCTTTCTTTGCGTGTCGCAACACATGAAGAATTTCAGCAATTGACTGCGTAGTCAAAGCAAGGGTTGCCTCGTCATATTTACACGAGAAAAGAGCTCACTGTGAGAGTACTTTAGCCATTGTTTCTACCTGAATAAATTTCTTCGTTACTACTACGGCCTTGATAATTCATTTTTTATGAGATGGAGGTCGTCAGCTTTCATCCCACCTTTGTATCGACCAGCGTCACTCAGAATTGCCCGAAAGGTTGCCTATTCTAATAATATATGCGTTAAATAGCAGATAATTCGTAGTTGTTTGTTACCTTTATGCTATGACGGATCTATATCCATATTGTAAAATCTAATGAGTATTTTTTTATAACAACAGAACCAGCTAATTAGCAGTGTTAATTTTTATGTTATATGATTTCTAATAGAAGGGATACCCGACGAAAATGACCTTTTTTGACAAATTGCTTACGGGGCGAATCGCGGTCAAACATGCGCTGAGGAGGGGCCCACTCGCCGACTTATTAATTACTCTTTTATTAATTAAGATATTTAGCCAAAAATTAAATGACATAAACATCAACATTTACTGTATGGTTAATGGAAAAAAAATATATCTCATAGCAGGGTTCACTAAAATTTTTGGAAACGAATTTAAGTTATTATAAAAAATGGTTTGATTATAGTATTTTGAATGTTGAATTTTTAATACTTATATAAAAGGCTTGTGTGTAAAATTTCACAGTCATTAGCTATTGGGTTGATTAAAAAATTGCCGACAAAAGTCAGCAATTTCTAAACACACTCCATCTCATAAAAGAGACTTGCAATATTTTCTGTAAATGGTTGTCATCTTTTCTTCATAGTCTAATAGTTGTATTCCTTTAACTATCAAGTATCTAAAAAAAAAAAATTTGAAGAAACAAAACGTTGAAAAAGTTTCAGCCGATCAAACGTGTAGTGTCGGCTAGCGTGTGATATGCGCGCCCCGGACATACACAAAAGCGCTTTTGACGTGGAATCTTCGACCCCCGTAGTCTATAATGATATATGATCAGTTATGTTTTGGTTGTAAATCTATATATATATATGATCGTTTATACGTATTTCTTTTGCTATTAGTTGGTGGACAATAAATAATAAGTGAAAATAATATACATTTTTTAACCCCTATGCGAATGGAATCTGTGCAGAAAGATTTGTTAAGAAATGGTTCAATAGTTGAAGTTAAAACAAATTTTACCTAATCTATTCTACAAATAGCAGCTACAGTTTGATACACTTGGTCTAGAGTGCTAGATTATTTAAAAATAATTGACAAGACATGTATAGGAAGTATGCAATAGAGCCTCAAGAATGTTGGACTTTGTCCTTAGAAATTCTCATTATAATATAATATAAATAGCACCTTAGTTATAAGGTTGCTATACGATTTATTGGTTCAGAGTTTACTTGCATCAGGATCTATCATCTGGGCCCCATATGACGCTTCAAATATCCTCGGGCTAAGAAAATTCAGAAGAAATTCTGAAGATATCTCTACATGAGGGAATTTGGATTTTACCCAAGTTCATACCCCAGCGCATGGATTCAGGGTTGCCTGGGGTATGTAACTGTCGAGAAAAGACGGTTGATCTATTTCTTCTAAAGCACTTGTTATTAACCTCCTTACACTGTGCAAATTGCCCTTATGGGCGACACCTCACCACCATCGAGTTTGTTCGCGTGTGGTTCTTCTTCCGCCAAATGTGAAGACAGTTGCTCTCGGAAACTCTCCGATAAACAGAGCTATTACTCTGCTCAACCACTTGGCTAATTACATTGATATTTTCGATGTAAAGTATCGCCATTTCGTTGATATCTTATATGAGATTTTATAATTACATATATCAGAGCAATTACAGACATTACTTAATCTATTTTCTTTGCATATGTTTTTTTTTATATTTGATACTATGTATCAATATATAACTTTTTTTACTATACATGTTTCTTATATACTATGTCTTTTAATAATAAATAAATAAAAAGGATATGTGGGTACTGCATAATTTAAGTAAATCTGTAGGGGTTCGAATGTGTCAAAAATTATTAAAATGAGAGGAAATTTCAACATTTTTTCGATATCTTGTATCATGAGATGAGAAGTAAGTTTTGAACTTAAACCAATTTCACATAAATAGGGATTTTCCAAAGAAGCAGGTTCCACTGACAACACCGCCATAGAACCTAACGGTCTAATATGTGCTTTGGTTTTTTATGGTAGGATCGTAAAGAATTTATTAATATTCTTAAATATGACATTACTGTTAGTCAACTGTATTAAATTCCGTGAAAATATATTTTTTTACTGCTCAAGAAGGAAAAAGAAACGAAATTCTATTGGAGAAAAAATCAAAATCAAGATAACGATAATAATTAAATATAGAATTTATTAAAATATTTCTTCACATAAAAAAACCCAATTATTTTAAATATAAATTTATATGTGCGTATGTTTTTGGTTAAAGCTTATAACGAGGGGAGGGTATTGCGTTACATACAAATTGCGTTGATTCCTTGCTGCTTGTTATAACCGAATTTTACTGTATTTAAAAATGACATCAAATAAATTTAATATATTTATTAGATGCTTCATTGTTTAAAATAATTTAAGAAATATCTATCACTTATTTATGCAATATATTATGAAAAATACAATTTATTTACACACTACATACATCAGCATCAGATGTGTTCAAGAAGAAAATTACCGCTGGTTATTCCGCAGTACAAGGACCAGTCAGAAATTATTAAATCCGACTTAAGAATTTATTTTAATTAATCTTTATAAAAGATAATAACAATATTTGTCGTTGAAATAAGATGCTTATTGAGAATCTAAAACTTGAGCTTTGAATTCAATGCATATATATATTTGAGAATATAACAGCCATTCTATAAAAATTTAAGAAGGATACGAAAGACAAAAACATCTTCATTACATTTTTAATAATAATTTTTGACATTAAAAGACGAAGAACCACTGATT
This sequence comes from Philopotamus ludificatus, assembly GCA_022495035.1. NCBI lineage: Eukaryota > Metazoa > Arthropoda > Insecta > Trichoptera > Philopotamidae > Philopotamus > Philopotamus ludificatus. Next base: position 136,883 of record JAGXCT010037071.1, on the reverse strand, counting down.
TATCATTTTTCTTTTTAGAGTATATTCGCAAAAACATCAGAATACTATCAAGAATACGACAAAGGAGAAGTATCATTGTGAGAATTCAGTATATATTTTTTTATTATTTATTTTTCAATATTTATTGACATAAAATTACTGCGCTTTTTTTGCTACGAAGATTTCACAACTGTTATTTTAATTATATATATTTTATTATTTATATGGAAGATCTACTGATGTCTTATATTTTTGTGCATATATTCAATTTTTGACTATTCCTCGTATATACATATTGAGATAACTTTCTCATTGCATTCACATCCATGTTCGTATCGAATATTAAATTGGCTCGGCTTTCTTTGGTCTGGCCAATGGATTAGTTTTCTTTAAGTTTGGAAACGACTGTTGCATAATATCCATGGCTTTTATGTCAAATGGAATATCAGAGTGCCAACTCATTCTGGCACGTGCATTAATATTTGAATATATGTATGCGGAAAGTTGAAATATTGCCGCGGATGGGGACGAAGGGGGGTAATATTTGACATCTGTTATTCGACACGATATATTCAAATGCATATTTTATGGACTGAAATGACTCGGAAACCTTTGCCGGATCGAGACAAGTCGATTTAGACCTGTCCTCTTTGGGCCCGAACGATTTTTTTCGCATGTGACTGATGAGACAATCTTTTGCGATCGTGCCGATATTGGCGTAATCTGTCACAACGTCCACCGAATGCAAGCCGATCGATCCTCATCCGCGGAATTATTTCAAGAAATGTGCATGAAAAATTTAATCGCGGTTTAAAAATGGAGAAAAGCATATTTCAGACGGGTATCATCGTTTCATGGTCGGGCTACTCTTCTCGTTAGACAATTTTTAATTACTATCATTGAAATTTCATGGTACATTAAACACCCCCGGGGGTTGAAATTGTAAGTTTCATTTAACTTTAGATTTCGACTGTCGTTCCATGGTGATTCAAAAGGTAACAAAAACCCTATTCTCCTCCCCCGCATCTACCTCTGCTTCGCCCATCCCACGCTCCTCCGCCAGCTGCAGGAATGTTCACGTTTTCCTTTGTTACGAGTTGATAACTTTTCCGAGAGGACTGTAAAACTTTGAACGGTTAATTTCAGACCCTGTTGCGAAGGGCTATCCCCCGGAAAAATATGTCAAAAAACCGAGGTAAGAACCCTAAAGACAAAAATGCGGTTGTATTACCAATTCGACCACTTTATTTTTCAATTAAGCGGACAAACAGAGGAATTTAATAGAAAGAGAAACCGCAATGATGCAGAATATAATGTATATCGTTGAACGAGAAAAGTTGTTTAATTTAAATGACTTTTTGAATAACCGATTTATTATTTAAGTAAATATAATACATATATAATTTATTTAAATAAATTATATATGTATTATATTTAAATAAATTATATATGTATTATTTAAGTAAATATAATACATATATAATTTATTTAAATATAATTGATAAAGCTTTTATCTTTATTTGTTATACGACTGTCAATTAAAATTTACTAAGTATAAGCCGAATGTTTTTAATTTGTATTAATAACGATTGATACATTTTAAAATTATGTCACAGATATTAAAAAAAAGGATTATTTATACTTGGCTGTTATATTTAATTTATATATTTTGATAATAATATTTAATAATTTATAGAAAGCGTTATTAAATTTTTAATTTTTCTGTCTTACGTTAATTTTCTAGACTTAAATACTATATTAACTTCTTAAATAATGTCCAAAGTTAATATTTGTTTTATGAATTGTAGTCATAAACACAGACTTTTAACCATTTAATTATATATTAACCTACCGTTTGGCGTTTGTTTTTTTTCGAATAACTCTTTTAACCGATCCATCACGGTGGCTCGAAACAAACGACGTCGCCCTATTTACTATAAAATTAATATATAAATATACCCCACGCATTTCAAGTCGAGATAGTAATGATTTTTTTATCAATAGCTTGTCTTTTTTTAAAAAAATGGATTATTCAAGGAATACATATTCATGATATATAAAAAATCCAAAATATCTACTAATTTTTTTTTACTAATTAATGTGAAGCATAAATGACGCGCACACGCATTTTTTTTCACAATTGGGGACAATAATGTTCAATGATTATTTATAGACAAGTTTTTAGACAGAAACAAAAAGTGTAGGATTTATATTAACCTAGCCATGCCGATGTTGAGGACCCCAAGTTGAAAAAAAATTAACAAAATATCCAAATATTGACCAAATTATGAAGCATATTATAAATAACTATTTTTATTCTTGGGATCATCCATTTAAAAAAAATATCAAGATATTTACAAAGAATTCATCAATATTTTTACTTGGAATCTTAGAGTCTCTATAAGACCCCTTTCGGACGACGCGGTTGTTTTCGAGCCGCCGTGACGGATGGTTTGATATTAACCCTGCTTGCATATATTTTCAATACTTGTAATTTGTATAAAAAATCTTTTTTTACAACTCTAAAAAAAATGTATAAATTCTTTTCTTACATTTTGAATACTGTTTAAATAAAATTCGTGACGCACAGTTGCTGTTAATTTATTTTTTTGCCACAAAAAAGTAAAATGACCGTATTAGGATTTTTTTATTGACTTGGTTTCCCTTTTATTGGAATATGAGATTTGCGTGACTTATTATTTGACCTATAGTTTTTTATTCCACGAAAAAGTACTCATGTACTACTACTTCTGATTTATCATAAAATATATTTATATGTATTATTTACTATTATAAATAACATTGGAGTATTAATCTCAATAAAAACGGTAACAATAAATTAAAATAAGGTAATAGATTGGATTAAAAATCAGTAAAATATTTGTTAAAATAAATAGTCGAATATAAAGTCAAACAATTAATACAATATTAGAATAAAAAATCTAAGCTACACCCGAATCTTGTTATTAATTAATACAAGAAATTCGGCTTCTTAATAATAGTATATAACATATATTTCTTAATTATTAAACGATAATATGTATGAAACAAATGTAATCAGAATTAATTTCTAGCTTTCATGCAGTTTTCAGTCCTATTTTTTAATAAAAATAATTGCCCGTTTAAAATTAAAATCATTAATCTTTTTCGTGAGATTTTATAATTTCTTAGAACTGATTAATTATATACTTTAATTAACTTTTTTAATTGATATTATCATTGGTTTAGTCCCAATCGCACGTTGTTTCCTCTATGATAAATAATTAAATCAAAAAATATATAAATACGATAATTAAATAATATTTTGTTCCATGATTATAACTCGGCGTATGACAAAAAATAAAATAATTACGCTGGAACACGTCGTGTTTGTTTTCAGTTACAGTTAAAGATTGTACCAATTTCACAGCCGCGAGCTATACAAACATGTTCCTCATTATCACATTATAATAATATTGTCCTTGCTATGTATTTCTTGAGAAATTAGCTCGCAGGCCCTTCCACAGCAATATGTACACTGTGCTGAGCACATACAATTACTCGTATTGATACACATAATTAATGCCATTCTCCGGTTACATTTCGGCGGTCTAATCTTATTTTTAAAAAATATATAAATGAAAAAGTTCGCCAAGTTTATCTAGGGAGTGGCTCTCGACTTCCTAATTATTCTTCTGCCGCGGTAGAGTGGCCTTTGCTGAGTACTTTTAAATAAGTTTATGAAGAAACACCTGCGTCCTCAGTCAAATCAGAGTGCATGATGGCCACCTCAGACGTTCTTGAAATTTTAATTATTTTTTCAGAGCACCTGATGCACTCTGATTAATTTCTGAACCTCGTTAAAAACCACTGTGTTTAATTTGTTTTGTAATAAATTCAAAGACCCTCATCTCACCAATGCTAATACAACGATAAACTTATTTTTCTTAATTTACATTTAACATTTAATTTTTCTGCCTTCACTTTTCAGATAAAATTTGCATTTTAATAATATTTATACATCGTCGTTGGCATTCAAATGTCACAATAACAAGAAAATATTGATTCGGCGCAAATCTGTCGCAATGTGATTTAAAATATACTTGATATTTATTATACTGTAATAACATTAATTATGTGACGTACATTATAGTTTCAAATTTAAATCTAAAATAAGTCATAAATATTTATTAGGGAACCATTTGTCTTCGTTTATATACTACAATAACACGTTAAGTTTCAAGATTTATGGGTTTTATAATTTTATAAAAATGTTATAGCTCTGTATATGTTGTTCGCATTTAATTGCAATAAATTGTGATTATAATACGTAATTATTTTCTTAAATTATTTCTTAATAATTTAAAAATGATTCTTATCAATACGCACAACGAACTCAAGATTTATCGATAGTGTTTTATATTATATTATTGTGTTTTAAGCTAAGTTATTATAATCCATGTATGCATTGCTGACTTTACATTTTATTATTGAGTTGAATTTTCGTGTTCGACGAGCTATTTTTGATAACCAATTAGATTAGTCTAATGTAGTTAGTTCTTAAAAAAAACCGTAATGTAGACTTTTTACGCATGAATTAAATTGTAAATCTTATATGAGCGATTTACGAATTTTGTGCGATTATTTCTACAATTATGTAATTTCTGAGTATAGTGAGTAGTATTAATAGTAGAGTTGAAATATCGATTAAATCCTTTATGACCAGAACTTAGATGACGAAATTTAGTATAAAATTGCTACGGCGAACATTAAATCAGAAGATTGCCGTAATGTAAAGGGGGAAAACTATCGCTGAATGAAGGATTACAACTAAGACAACATCTGGAGAACTATTTATGGAAAACTAACAAAATTTTGACATATTTGAAAAATTTAAATTTAATTTAAAAAAATAATGGCAAGAAAATAAATTAGCATTTTTTCTAAATTCACAGCTCTTCGAGGATCGATACATTACTTCGTTTATCTGTTTTGAGATTTAAGGCCTTGTAGATATCCAACCCCTTGTCTGGCACCTTGGATGTTGTAATCAGGGGCGGTTCCTCCAAATATACTCGACTAGAAACCGTTTTTAATGTTTTATCTTTCGCAGCACCCCCAAAAATTTCACCCACGAGCCGCCACTGTTCTATCTTCTACTGTTAGCATAACTAGAGTTCTTTTAAATCATGTATAATGTTTTTTTTTAGTTATTTGATATAAGTAAATAGAGAGTATTTTAAATTCTCTGTATATGTTTTTTATTAAATGAAGGTATAGTGTTGAATCGTAGAAAATATCAAATGTTATCTTATTTAATTTTTTTTTATATAATATATATTTTTTAATTATTATCAAGTATAATGGATTGGTATTTATATAAGGGTCGAATTTTTATTTTTCATTTAACTAAAGTTTATTTGGCTTTTCCTAATATTTGAAATATTTACTCCGATTTTTTGCTTCAGATTTTCTCAGACATTTTGAAAAGTAAAAAAAATATACGTATCGCCTACTATAATTTATTTAAAAAACTTTAGAAGAACTTGAACAATTTTTTTATGTAAAATATTATTCTAATAAAGATCAAAGCTTAGACACATGAATTCGAAACGCTGTCTTTGTTCTTTATCATTTCGACTAGGCATAGTATTATACACTTTTATGACAATAATAATATCGAGATATTGGAGAGATCAAAAGTCATCAGTTAAGTCCTAAACGTAATAATTTCAAGTCTGAGCTTTGAGCTTTTACGGGGAATTGGGTCAGGCATTACTTTGGTGCCGCTGGCGATCGGTGCTATATTATTATCATCGACCTAAGGTTTTAGAACCTTCATTGATTAGAGATATCATAATAATAATTTAATAAGTATTTATTTAATTAAAAAAAAAAACGAATTAAATATCAGTAATATTCGCATGATCTTGTAGCTATTATCTGTAAATTATAACGTTATGCGTATTAATATTACGTCATGGCATGCCTTTGACATATTTTATAGGAGTACAAAGCGACTATAGTGTTTTAGCTTTTCGCAATTTGTATGCAGATTTTCTAATTAAACGCTAAAGCCAACGTATATGCGTAAATTATTAAGGTTCAACAGCTATCTTAGCGCTCGTGCGGTGAACACACACATTAACATATTGTGCCGGTCGATCTATGCCACAGTTTTAATCTGTTTCCTAGACTTTTTTTTAATAAAAAAATATTATATACCGTCGTGGAACTGGTTGATAATTATTTTTAATTATCCGACGCTGAAAATTGGACCCTTTTCCATTAGATATGGGAGTAAAAGCTGGGTTTAAATTATGATTTCGTTCAACGTCTGAAAAACACAAATCCCCACAAATCGAATCTTAAACCTGTCCCACCGTGCTCGAGCTGCTTTATTCACTTTTAATTTTTACGAGCCACCCCCCGGGGAATAGAAAAGTAATTCGGCCGTAAATTACAACCCTTTGAGAGTCTCTGGTCTATCGTAAAGCCGTTTTATTTATGTAACCGCCGGCGCATCAACAACATTGAAATATTCAATCACCATTTCAGATTTTAACAACTCTATTTCGAGATCCTCAGTTATTATGAGCAATGAACGGGATGGAGATATTAAACCCCAGGGACACTTCTCCACCCTCTCCACGACCCAATTGAAATTTATAATATTCCCTTCACCTCGCGGTATCGGGTCAAGGGTCTTTACGCATTTATATTTTATGGACCCCTTCGTATCCAGAGTCTGGAGATCTTTTATTGAACGATATAGCCGAGAAGTATAGAGAATTTTATATTGCGCGAATAATCAACACAACGTGTTGAAAAATCCGCAGAATTGACACTAAATAGAATAATTTATGTTGGTAAATATTGGATGATTTTAAATATATATAAAGTAGAGTGGATCGGATATCGTATGATTGCTGTTTGGATGACCAACAAAGAATACAGAGTGTTACTGGTCCTCTGGGGATTTAACGTGGAGCTAACGACCACGCCTCGCATTCGGACCTAAAACCACATTCATTCATACTTTTCACGTCTTCTCAAATGCTGATATATTTTGAAATTGGCATTAGCTCGTTGGAATATTTTTAGAATAAAAAACTTTTAAATATATTATTTATGTGATATTTTTATATTCCATTGTGTTGTCCGGTAAATCCTTTAGGTTGTCCTTACGTAAATTTATATAATTTAAAATAATGGTTAATCTCGAATTTTATACGTAAAAGATAATCTATGAAGGTTCAGCAATTATGAGGAATAAACACAGAAAAGAATTATATTTTAATTTATTATTACATTTCTATGCGAATTTATCATATTTACACAATTATAGTTAAGAATATGTATTACTTACGGCAGGGGTTCCCAACCTTTTTGTACTCTAGAGCACATTCCAAAATATCGGTAGAGTGGCGGGCACCACTTATTTTTAATCGACAAGCTCCTTCCATAACTTCTCATTTTCCCATAATTTATTTTCTTATATTCATAATTTATTAAACAAAGTAAACAAAAATACAAAGAAAACATTTTATAAAAAAATTCTTCTGATATTAAGGATTTTAGCAAAATGTCATTCTTAAGGTCCAAAATTTCTAACTCTAGTTCTTTTGTCTTACCTTGAACAAAATCTGCAATACATGCGGCCATTTCCATTACATTTATTTGGCAAAGAAAAGGATTGATACAGAAGGAAACAATTGGCTCGATATATGTAAAGTGCAAAAATCTTTCTTCAAACACTTGAAGATGCTTAATAAATAATGACCTATTTAATTCATTGTTACCCAGCATTTTCTTTATATGTGGGAAATGCACGAAAGAATTGATCTGCAGATGTGATATCAACAAATCCAATTTAGCTTTAAATGACTTTACAGAGCTTATCATTTTAGCTATGTTTTTGTCTTTCCCGTGAAACTCCAAATTTAAAGAATTTAATTTTTCCATGATATCTGTGAGAAATCCCAAATCAATCAGCCAGCGAGAGTCAGCTAGTTCATCGTAATTTTCCTTTTTATCGCTTATAAATGTTTTTATTTCTTGAATTAAACCCACAAATCTTGTAAGAACTTTTCCTTTACTGAGCCAACGTACTTCAGTATGAAGAATAAGATCATGTTCTTTATCTTCAGTATCTTCTAACAGGGCTTTGAAAAGTCGGTGTTGCAAAGGAGCTGCTCGAATAGAATTGATTATTTTTGTAACTAAGTCATAACGTGTTCAAATGGCAATATTTTACAACCCAGAGCTTCCTGGTGGAAAATACAGTGGAAGGACATAAAATTTAAAAATGATTCATCCTTCAGAGGGCATTAAATCCTTTGTTTTTACCTAAGGTCTGTAAAACTGGAGGAAGGTGCATCTGTAAAAATGGATGAAGGCGCATATACATTGGTGGAATCCGACCCCCACAAAACCATAAAGAATTTAGACAATATCTCGGCTATCCTTGATCAACAGTATAAGATCATTAAGAAGTATCGATAAGAAAAATAGGCAAAGAATTAGGGTACCGCACGAACTTTCAACCAATCCTTTCTGAGAAGGATTGTTACTGGTGATGAAATGTGGGTCCTGTACAACTACTTAAATATTGTAGATAAAAAAATGGCTTTCTTCAAATCAAGTACGAATTTCATCCCCTCGATCATCATTAACCATGAAAAAAGTGCTTTGTGAATTATTAAAACTTGGATAAAAAGCTATTGATGAAATTCATTATGTCCAATCAAAAAGATTAAAGGCGAAACTATTATATTAAAACAGTGATCAGTTTTGGCAAATAACCAAAGATGTATACTGTTACGTACAACGCAGCAAGAATCGTACAGGAAACAATCAGGAAGTTAGATTTAGAAGTTCTACAAGATTCTTATTATTTATTATTCTACATTATTCACCAGATATTGTGTCTTCAGATTAATATCTTTTTAAACTTTTAGAGCATTCACTTAGATATAAAATGTTTACTTTAGTGGAAGATGTAAAAAAACATTTGGATTTACTTTTTAATAAAAAACCTCTACAATATTAGAAGAAAGGAATCAAAAAATTAGCTGAATTGTGGAGAAAGATTATAGATATATTTATATAGTGCTTGTTACAATATATATTTTTTATGTAAACCTCTGGTTTACCTTATTATTATAAAAGTTTATTTTTAAGCATATAAATATTAAGTTATACTCTATTATTAATTCCAATATTTATTATTATAATTATAACTTATGCTATAATTTTTCGCTAATATAATTATATATTGTTTGTCTGGGATGAAATTCGTGTGTTAAGCATGCATTTTTTTGTTGGCATGCACATTTCAGTGCAACCGCATTCATCTTTGCTCGCCAGTATGATCACCGCCATTAAAACGCCATATAACAATTCCCGCGTTTGTACCCAGTGGCATTGTTGTCAAGATTTTCTGCGGCGGAAGTAGAGCCACCCTCCCCTTCCCCCGCTCCTTCCACCTCTTGGCTCGCGACATAATCACATCCGGTGGCGGCACGTTGTTTGCCCTATGAATAATTACGACGTGGCTGCTCGAGAAAAATGCACAAAATAAACCGACAAAAGGGTTGGGCAAGAGGACCCCTTAAATACTTAACAACGGTCAACCCTCGATTCCACCCCCGCATCCTACCCTGATTCAGCCAGACGGTGTTATTGTTTAAAATAAATAAATAAAACAGGTGAAAAGGGGATCTTTTCAGCGCATTGCATGGCGGTAATCCGATTAATCCTTTATTTTATTATAAATCCATATTATAGGGTATTGAATATTTTTTCTGAATATTAAATACATCTCCTCACACATTATACATCTCGATAACATGTCTCGGGATCGCATTCCCGCGGGTCAATTGCGCATTAGCCTGCGGATCACCGAACCCCCTCCGTAAACAAGTACGCAGAGATGATCGAGTGTCCCGCGGCACGGCTCTGGGACGCTGGGACGGCGTCCCGGTCCCGATTTATCGAAAATCCCCGGTTTGATTTCGGGCTTTGCGGCAGCTGTGTCCCGCGGGAGTACACGGCTGGATCTTCGTAATAAGATTTTGATTTATGCAAGACTTCCGCACTCCAGACTTAATGGAACCAAATTGAGTGCGAATCCCTTGAAATTGTGTTGCAGAGGCGTTTGCCTCGGCTATTATGCCGGTAATGGGTACACGATAACCAAACGACGGAGCCATGAATGGAAATTGAAAAAAGGGCCAATATTAAAACTTGCTTTTACGTTATGTCTTACAAATTCTAGAAAAACCATGCTTATAAAAATTTCTATAGTTAGGAAAAATTATTCGAATATCAATATTTACGTATTATAGCTGTAATAACATTGTAATTATCTCCTCTGGTAATTATGCTGTTAAAATTTGTTTGGTTTTCTTTATCCTCGTTCTTCATTCAGTAAAATAAAAAAAACTAGCACATAAATCAGGGTTTAAACAGGATATATACTCTTCCTAAGCAATCTTTTGTTGAAGATCTGGGTATTTTGTTCCTGATTCCAAGTTAATTTTAAGTTTACATGCATCGGACGTGTGTATGAGATCATCAAGAATGTTCGACTTTGTCTTGAGAAATTCTCACTACTAACATAGCACTTTAGTTTTAAGAGTTCTATACAATACATTGGCTCGGAACCTACTCTAATCAGGTTCCATTATATGGGCGTCGTATGACGCTTTGAATTCCCTCAGATTTAAGAAAATCCAGAAGAAATTTCTACAACAAGAAGTTTTGATTATATCTCAGTGTATACCTCAGCGGATAGGTACAGGGCTGCCTGGAGTATGTAACTCTCGAGAAAGGAAGGTTGTTCTACTTGGCAAAGCACTTCTTCAAGCTGTTGGTTGGTAGAGTACATAACCCCCTTGTACTGTGCGAGCTACCCTAATGGTCTTTTTCTTCCGCCAAAAGTGAGGAGCTATTACTATGCTCAAATACTTGACCGAGGATGTAGATATTTTTTAATTAAATATTCCGCTATTCCCTTTAATTTTTTGTGTTGTTCTTCTTTTTCAATTATATTTTGAAATTATTATGTATTATTATTTTATGATGTTTATTTTTTTGTCGCGTGATTCGCGACCTGGGTTATGTTGTAATGCCAATCACGATTGTTTTTTTTAAGATAAATAAATTAATAAATATACACTAGTGTGTGTGTCTAAAGTAAATAAACGCTTCATATTATAAACAAAATGGTTAAAAAAAATGTATCTCACATTTTTTTTCTAATTAATATTTAGACGATCTCCAAAAGTGTCTTAATCCTGCATGGCATCCCTCCAGATATCGTTGATCTCTTGAGGTATTTCAGTACATTTTTCATTTAAAAACGTCATTGTTTTTACTCCTAAGTTTTCGGGATCTATTGTACATATTTGCATTGTTTGCAATACGCGAAACGTTCTCGTCCAGACGAAGCCAACATATGTAGACTTTGATCGTCTTTCCAGGTAGTTGTTTTACG
>JAGXCT010037071.1:66843-124907 GCA_022495035.1 Philopotamus ludificatus | reverse complement strand
CATAAATTATCTAATTTAGAAATATAAATAATATGTTAATAAAAGTATAAATAAATAAAATATGAATATTAAATAACAACAAAAAAAATAATTAAAAGAAGAAAGATAGATTTATGTTCGATGGCCAATAATGCAAGATTATTAAGTAAGGATTAAATTTATTTACTACCATTTTAAACAAACTGGGATTTTTCAATACTGACATTATGTATAATACAAACTAAATAATTTCTATTTTTTTTCATTACCATTTAAAATTTTCGTAGCATTAAATAATATATTCATCAATTTCTTTGTAGGATCGTCAGCCTCCATAGACTAGAATGTCGGAGTTCTCTTCAAACAACAAATACTCTTACCCATGTTATTAATAAAAACAAACAATAGTCATTTAAAAATATGCTTCTCTGCTATTGTTTGTCTTGAATGTTTTATATTTAATATTTTATTCAATTTAGTTTGCGAAGAGCAAACCAAAAAACGCAGACACGGACTCGGAATATTATTCGCGTAGAGAGTCATTGTTCTTTTTTTTATTATTTTGTTTCAGGTGCTTATTTCACGTGTTGTTATAAGTTCCCTTCACAGGGCCTTATAAAAAATTCAGACAAATGTCCGCACATTTTTTCATTTCCAGGAATGTCGTCGTTTCGGGGACAAAGGACCCCCCTTATGAAATTTTCAGCACCGTGCCGAACTGTCCTTCAGGTGATTGTGGGTAAACAATATAATATTCACGAGCGTATTCCATCTCCTTTCAGGCTTCAATTAATCTCGAGAGCTTATTGATTATTAGTGTAAGAATGATAGAGAGGAAAAAAATAATTAAATAATTATTCTCTAGGATTTGATAGTATGCCTCGATTCTACATACGAATTAACTTTTTATTATGATATAATTATTTTGGTTAAATAATTTATAAATGTAAAATGTTATTCTTAAATGTAACTGATTTGTGTAATAGAGCCGCATTAAAATGTTCATAATAACAATTTTAGTTTATATTATGGCCCTTATTAAAACGTTCCAGCCGGCCATTTTATTTTTAAGACGTTTTCTCGGCAATCAAAATTAATTTCGCAATAATTTATACGCCAAATTGCGTTTTTAACCTTTCGCCGTAATAAAATTTTCACTTGTAAGCCGTTACAAAAATGTTTTTCTTTTCCCCGTACAACAATAACTTCAAAGTAATTTTAAAGTCGACGCTTACCGAAAAAAAGAGAGAATGGAAATTAAAACGAAAAAAAATCACGCAATTCTTTAATTGCCGGCGGGCAAAAGGAGGATCCGCTTTTATGCGACGTGTTAAAAAAATTATCCCCAGAGTCCCCGCGGATGCATTAAAAATATCCTTTGTCCCGTGCCGATAAAATGTTTTTCGCATGGTCCTCGGCTAATAAAACACTTCCGCGCCATTTTTATGTCCTCACGACGCCATTTGTCTTCGGATGGTTCGACTGGTAGCGCCATCCTCTGGATGTATCTGGCATCTGTTTGTTTCATCACGGCACATTAACCCTTTGCCGCGCATTTAACGCTTACTCGCCGTGCCAAACGTGCTATAAAATATGGGGGCCTTCTTCTGTTTATTTACATTGTGGCCCCCGTGCCCTCACGGACCAGTTGAATCCTGGAGATCGTAAAAATAGTCCTTGCGCTTTTCGTGAAAGATAGCCGACGCCAGATGTTTTGGGATCCATCCCTTTCAGGCGGAGTGGACACTGACCCTTTCGAAAACACACGAAGGCACAAATAATATTTTCATTATTTATTAAACAAATATTTGATTTAGAAATTATGCGCAAATGTTGATTATCTTATTCAAATTAATACATTAGATTTTCCCTTGTTAAATTTTTTCGAATTCTTGGCTTCTCAATCTTATAAAAAAAACATATTATAAAAAACATTATAGTTTTTTATAAATTAAATACTCAACATTATCAGATTGCCTTTCTTGAAAATGCGATAAAGCATCATCATTTAATAAAATTGTATTGAGCATAGCCCTGCTTTATTAGAGTGAATCTTCTTAATGTACGATGCAACAGTTTCCCATGCTCTCAGAATTGTTGCTTTATGGTTACTTCATTCTCCTTCTCCTCTAACAAACTCTCCTCTACAACGTATCGCTGTGAAATACAATGCAGCGTTATTCTTCGATAATCAGCTTTTGGGTGTGATCTTCAACAAGCTCATCGATATCATTGTTATCCACATCTTGGCCAAAGATAATGCCGTTGACTACAGGCTCCACTCTCCAGCTAAAGCTTCTTTTCAGCATAAGTGAAGGTTCTCTTGGTAGATAGTTCCAGATATTTCGCGCTTTTTACTTATTTTACGTTTCGTTTTAGCAGTTATTTGTATTTTATTGCGGCTGTTTTTACGGCTTTTTTGCAAAGGCGGTTAAACTTGGCACAGAAAATATAAATAGTATATGTGAAAACCATTTTGAAAAATTTATATTCCTTTCATTTCCCCCTTTTTTCATTTTTTACCTCCGGCTATGAAAAATCATGTGAGATATTTGTTAAGCAAGTTTACACTATTTATTTTAAATGGGCAATATTTAGTAACTGGCAACTGGATATGCAGAAAAAACTAATTATCATATTCTTCGGACACTTTTCAGTAGAAAATATTGACATTAATCACGATGTTGATGATCTCTGGAAAAGTAATATACCAGATAACTTTGACGTTGCTAGTATAAAAAACATATAAAATAAAATAATTACCATCTGGAAACATAAGAAATCTGGCGCTACCGAAGAATCGTGTGGATCTTTCTATTTCTTTAACTTTTTTAAAACTAATATATGAACGCATCTTGCGGGAACCAAAGAATCGCTTTTCTGCAGTCCAAATGAAGGGAATTGCAATAGATAAACCAAATAATATCGGACCAATGCAGAATTGTCTAGCACACGACAGACATAGAAAAATACAAGGTATTAAAAAAAATGTCTTCTTATTAACACTCTATGAGCCGCAAGGCTTTACATTAAACCTAGCCTGGGGGCCGCATGGTTTCATGTTATGACAATCCAAGCTAACATGCACGTGTATCCATCTGTGGTCAAATAGTAGAATTTACATCGTGCATCGTCATCAGAAAAAAAATGCCAAGTTGGGGTATGGCTCTCACGCCAAAAGGCGTGAACGGCTCATAAAGTGTTAATATCGTTTTTTTCTATTGACCGGAAATGATCTTTGTCTTTCAAGATTCTTTTAGGGTTCGTATGAAAGACCCTAGTTGAATTATTATATAAGTATCATTCATCTGCAAAGTCATATAATATCATAGCAGTCTAATAAAAATTTCAATTTCTATACAGTAATATAATTAAGAGACAAAATTAGAAAGTGGATTATTATGTAGTAAACATGTTTTTAAGTATGAGAAATTAATTGATAGATCTTTGATTCTGTGAGCTTCTTTAGTGTCATCATCATTTGCCAGCTTCGAGACACTCACTCGCTGAGCATATAAGCCTTACCAAACTCTCGAATGGTAGTCGAGACCGGAGGAACCTGATTCTCACAGGAGACGTGAGGACTTCCTTGTTATATCCATTCCACGGGGATTTAAACCGTGTTGGTTTGTGGTTTTTTTTAAGAGTTTTCCTCTCTTGCCCATTACTGGAATTGGACGTGTATCTTTTCCGCTGTTGGTATCAGATTTTAGTCCTCCCAACTGTGTACAGACAAGTAGGAGGGGTTTGTCTCGGTGTCTATTTTCCTTTTCTTTATGCTTATCTGCTTATAACAAGTCGCAAGTGATTACTAACCTTATCGCGAAATAGCAATGATTTTATCATAAGAAAGACCTTCTTTAAGTCGCGGTCCCCAGAAAGAAGAAAGAGGAGCGAAATTATCAAGACTAGATTATTTATCGGTCAGAAGATAAGGGTTTTCCTTCCCAGGGCATGCTGGTTCTGTGGTGAGATATGTGTACATACATAATTTATGCAGAGATACCTAAGAAAACATTGTTGAATTAAAAGAATGCCTTAGAAAATAATGTTGTGATAGTGCAGTTACATAAATTATGACCAACTTATCAATAAACTATTCTAAAACTTTTTTAATTGATATCTATGAATTAAATAATAAAATTAAATTATAAATATGTCCATACCACTCCTTGTTCAGTCGTCCAACATTTGATATGGGATTTTATTCCGGGCGAAGTAATTAGTGGAATCAGGTCCGGATATGAGAGATGCGTAATCAATTACGTCATAACTGGCAAGTTATCAAAAAACCTTTCTCAGTTTCTATTTCATTGTCGGATAACGCAATATACTTAAGTGCTTATTAGGGACTTCCTCATACTTGGCAAGTTGCTGCCAACGTTTCCCTTTTCCCTCTCACTCCAGAGTGAAAAGCTGAAACTTTTGCTAATTGAAAATAATAGACGAAGTTTGCCAGAGCACCGACTGAAGTTTATGGAACGAGCCTTAAGAATACGGCCAAAAGTTGATTTATAGTACATAGTCCCAGTATTGCTGTTTCCCGTGGGGCCTCTCTATATCTCGTCCCCAGTAGTTCTTGCTATAACGACTCTATTCCATCTCGATATCGAAACTGCACTGTTCGTATCCGAATAATTGGCAAACGGCATATTAGCAATGCTCAAGTTTTATCAGATACGCAAGTGTAACGAAGAAGTTTTTAATATGTTTTTTCTTTATGCAGTAAAAAGTATAAAAACATACCTGTATTTTGCTGTAAGATTAATTAACCTTTGCTACACAAGGTAGCGGAAATCATTAACTTTCGTTGTCGTGCTTCGTTAATCTATTTTACAAAGAGCGAGGAAGTTTTCATATTTTATTTTTTAATATGATTCAGCTTGATGTTTAGCTAATGCTCCGTAGATATTGTCGACAGTGTACGTAATGAATGTTAACACTACTTTTTATTCAGAGTTCAAAGCTATGTACACATAATTTATGCCAAAAAGAATGTGAAATTCACGCGACATGACGACCATTTTGCGCGGAAAATTATTTTTTTCATAAAAAATGTTTTCGGAGAAACAAGTATATTAACCGCCTCTTTTTTTCCCCATTAAACTACCGTTTGAGCATCCGCTTTGAGGGGGAAATTCTTCATTTTCATAATTTAATTTCCCTTTGATGGCCGACAAGCATGTGGGGTGTCTTCGAGCTAAATTTTTCAGCATTTTTCTCCTTTTGTATTTCATTCTGTATTCTTCAAACAGAGCCCCCTGTGAAATTAATGCAAACTCTTATTGTGTTGCGACCTCGTTATTGGCATCCGAGGAACGAAAAAGTTGGCCACCGGCACGTTTCAACTTTTGCAACTGTTACCGCATCTGAATTTTCTATTACACATTAACTAACACTTTGTAGATTGATACAATTCTAAATTTTGCTATTTAATAACCTGTACATATTATATAAAACTATACGAATTTATTCCCTCGTCCTCTTCGTGTAAACTATTTAAACTTTGAACGTCTTTTCAACAATATATTTATTTTTTAAACTTAAATCAAATATTTATCATTTGCCGACCGCAAATAACAATTGTCTATCAGTCCACATTGTGCTGTATCGCATTGTGCTGTCACTGTAATCACGCAGAAGGCGAATCCGCGAAGAGTGCAGGATAAGCTGTCACCGGGCGGAACAAAAATAAAAAGCGCTCCCAGCTTCCTCTCGGTCGGATTTGTTAAGCGCATTCTGTTCTTCTGCTTTCAGCTAGAAGAATGAAGATAAAGAGACGTCTCCTAAACCCTTCCAGGTCGTTGTTTTTCCACCGGGCGAGTGTTTGGCGCCGATAAAGTACTTTCGTCTTGGCCAGGTGCGGACCGCAGTATCCGGTAGATACCGGGGATTACCGGGCGATCGCCAAACCGCTCTCCAATACGTCCTGTGTATACACCTGGCCATACAATTAATCTGGGGGCTTTGGATGGGAAAAAAATGGCGGCCACTTATTATATTTTCAGCTGCTCTGATAATCTGTCGGTATATAGGATGGTCTTAGTGAAAAATGCTTTATCATACAAAACATCTTCATTAATTAAAAAAAATATATTATTTAATTACTTCCAATAAATAATAAAATCATTGAAAATTTTCATTTACATTCATTTATAAGACTTATTATATTTAGTATATAATGTAACATTAGCACTGAAACGTAAGATAGGCTGGAATAAATAGGAAATTATTCTAAAATGTTGGTAGATCGCAGTCATCAAGTTATTAAAGTTTTTATTAATTCTCAATTAGGGGAAAACTATTTTTCTTGTTGCGTTGCTTAGAAACCAGCCTGTTACCGACTACCGTTGATTAGCACGTCGTAGCTGGTATCGCTGTTTTGATATTATTTTTTTTGGCCCATACTAAAAAATGCAACGGCTAGAGATTGAACAGGCAAATTTGTGGAGTTTTTATGCTGTTTTTATGGAATAAATGATTAAATTTTAATAAACACATGTAAAACACTCAATATCGCTATAGATGGTTTTAAACATTTAAAAGTGTTGAAAGTAGAAGAAAGGACCAACTAAAATCACGGAGACCTCTTAAAATCGATGATGAACTCATCAGTGAAGGTCCTCAATTTTTACAATGATCACAAATACTCGGTTGTCCACAATCAATAGTGAAGGATAATTTTAAAGGGCACGGAAAAAATAGACAAGGAATTTAAGTGGCGTGCGAACTTTCTCCGGTGGTATTAGAACGACACATAACCCTCTGTTTATCTCTATTGTCTAAGTATGAAACCGATACATTTCTTAAAAGAAGAAATGGGAATAAGCTTGTGAGAAGTTGTCTTCTACATTAATCCAAGGATAACAAACAATGACTTTTATTGAATCAGGTAACTGTTTCTACCTCTGGGTCATATTTTTAAGAATTCTCTTTTTGTATTTAGTGGCATAATTTATTAATATAGAATAATTTATTACAAATTACTAAAACTTGTCAGACTGGTACTCCAGAGTAAGAGTAAGATTTTTGCTCAATTATTAATAATAAAATTTTCGTCGCCGAAGTTTGGTTAACGGTTTACTGATTTTTAAATTCTTTTGATATGACTAAAGTAAACTTTTGGTTTCGAAATTGTATCCATCTATTTTTTTCAATATAACTAATTTTAGAAAAAATGTCATCACACGTTTGCTTTAAAAAATTGACGTCAAAATTCAAAATTTGAGTAAATCGTGAATTACCACGTAATTTTTGTCTAGGCAGTTTTTCGGGATTCCCACTGGTGGCTATAATTTATTACAATAAGGGAACATTTTGCTTGTTGTAAAATTTGTTCAGCGTGTAAAGGATAGTTTTATGTATAGAATTGGACCAGGATGGGACAAACCTTCACTCTCTTCCACTGTATTTTAAATGATACACAAATTGTATATTTATTAAATAAATGAAATAATTCCGAGTATTTATTAATTATTCAATTAAATGTACCACGAGAGTATTATCGAAAAGAGTTATAAACAAATCTAATTAACGAGTCAAATGATGCAATCGATTTATTCCCTTGTCCTGAGTCTGAGAATCGTGATCGTTTTTTTCAAGACAGATACGTTTGTAAATTTAGCGGCCCATGATGGTATTTTCAGCAGGACCATATTTCAACGGCGTCCTTTTTTTTACATTTTCCTTTATGGTTTAGGTTTCTATGCCAAATGTAAAAATGAAGAATACCAGACACTGCATTAAATATTTTTTTGTGTTTTTGGATATTTCCGTTTTTCCAAATTTTAGAATGCTTTGACATTACATTTCTTGCCATCCCAATTCGCCGAATTTCAGTTACTCGTAAGTAGAGACATAGAAATTCTCGAATCCTCTGCAAATCCGGAAAATCAAGTTTTAGTATTAATGATCTCTATTCCTAGTTTTTTTTGCATTCACAGACAACTCTTATGAGTACTTCGGCCTTTTCGTCTTCGCATGGTAGATATCACAGATACTACTGTGATACCCGCATATCTTAGAAATATGTGTACCAGCTATTTTAAATCTGCCTTTCCAATCTTTGAGGGCTTTTCTCAGAATATTCTTCTCGTATAAGTTAAATAGGTCTGGGGAGAGTATACTGCCCTATTTCACCCCATTGAGCACAAAAAAATGACTATTTTTTATTCTATTTTGACTGTTGCAGGGTTTTTTTATACAGGTTTCTGATAAGTTATACAATATGTAATCCTGCGTCCATTTTTTCTAGCATTTTCCATAAACAATTCCAATTCACGGAATCAAACGCCTTTTTATAGTCCATGAAACACATCACCAATAATATGTCAAACTCTCTGATTTTCTGATGATTTAGCGGATATTGAGAATTTGCTCTCCTCCTTCTCTTACAAATCCCCCCCTACTCTTGAGATATTTACCAACCAGTCTGGTGTTTCAGACGTTGATTTTAATGTGCAATGGAAATTTTCTCGCGTATGTTATTAATTAAATTGTTCGATAATTTTGACATTTCTTTCTACCTGACATCCAGTTTTTATTGTACTTTTCGCATAAAAGCTTTCAACTTTATTCTTTCTAGCCCAGTTCTTTTAATAATTCGGCTGAAATATCTTCATTACTAAGAAATTTATTATGTTTTAATCTCTTCAATGTATTTTTAATCTTGCTTTTCATAATATCCGTCATAACTTGTAAGTAATTAATTAATTAAAATGAAAAATATAAACGGAAAAATGCAAAAAAAAGAATATGTAAAAATGACATAGTAGGAAAAACCATAGTAAGAAATAAAAATAAATAAATAAATGAATGCTAATCAACCTAGTTAACCAGATACAGAAGCGAAGAAGTCGTTATTACGTTATATATTAGGTGTGGTAAAAAGTCTTGTCGTATTTTCAAAGGGTAGTTTTAGAATCAGTTGTTTTTAGTCCTTTGACGAGTCAAGACGTGTTATTTTATTGTGTGCTTATCGAGACACGTCTCCGCCTGTGTTCAATACAAAAAAAAAATTACTCGACCAAGTCGCAACGGTCGAATTTGTTCCTTTAGAAGACCATTTGCAAAACTGCATACTCTTTCAGTTTCACTCCAAAAAAAACGCAACTATCGCTACAAGAAATATTTGCGACATTTATGGAGACGTATTAGATGTCAGAAAATGTCAACGCTGGTACAGAAAATTAAAATCCGGAAATTTTGACCTAAAAGATGAGCCTCGAAGTGGACGACCCTGTATAGTAAATAAAGCAGTCATAAAATCTGAAATTGAAAAAAAAAACAACTTTAACCATCAAAGAACTGTCAAATATAACCTGATTTTCTTACTTCCAAGTCAGCAGAATTTTTCAAGAAAGGTATTTTAGATTTGGAAAATAGATGGCAGAAGGGTAGATAATTTAATGGTAATTATTTTTTGTAAAAATATATCAATAAATGTATAAGAAAATTAATTTGAACAATTTTTACTACACCTTATATAATATAATTAAACGAGAGAAAAAGAGATAAGAAGTGAACCAAGCTAAAGGTTATTAAGAATTTAAGTTTTTAAATTATCTGAAGCTAGAAGTTGGAAATGATTTTAACTAAATTCATAAAAGAGGACTGATTTGTTATTTGTGTTATCCTCTTTTCTTTGGGTAGGTTTTTGGGTAGAGGAATTCTATAAAAGGATTAAGAATATATGGGGAGGAAATGGAATGGAACAGTCGTGCCACAGATCTGAGAAGCGTATAGAATTTGAAGACAGACGATGGCAGTCTAAATGAACTTTTTTAATTTTAGCGAAAGTATTTTTAATTTTATAAACTCATTAAGATGATTGGGTGTCTAATTTGCCGAAAAACAATGCAACACTGAAACGAAAACAAAAATAAAGCATGCGCAGTATAATGCAATTACTACGCGACAGTGTAATAATACGGCACTATTATTCTTTCATTGTGCTTCGAGTGAATTCACGACTGTTGAAGGCTTCGGTTTGTACATTTCACATTTCAGAGGCCAACAAAGTCTTGTGGTTTCTACTAGCACGGGATAATTGAATAAGTTTTATGGCATGCAACTCTTGTTAGGCCCCCTCTTCGCCATCGTACTATTCACCTTTTCATTTTTGAAATATACAGAAATAACTTCTCCGTTTACATGGCCAATATCCGATGTCGAATATTGTATGTCGCCTGTACATTGTTCTATTTTTTTTTTATTATTTTTACAGCATTTTATTCATCCATGCATTTATTTTGCATAAAGGCAGGGTTACATTTTGTTCGGTCGCTCTGACCGCAGCCAGGCTGAAGGGGGCACAGCTCGAGGAGATGGGGGCAGCTTTAGGGGCCCCTAGGGTCACAGTGGCTTCAGCTTAATTAAAATATTGTGCTGAAATATGTCATACCTACGCTCTATCAGCTTCTAGAAAGGTGTATTGCACGATTACTGCACTTTTACTGTGTTTTTTTGCATCGAGCAACAACAACACAATCACAATATAAATAAAAAAATATTTTTTATAATATATTAATACCGTTTCATCGCCTTGGAATGTGTTTTATATATTTATTCCCTAGAGAAATCAACGGGTTACATCCTATTACTAGCTACTCAAGTTGCAAGAATACCGTATATTTTTATTGAACATAATATCGATTTTTAACAATTTTAATCTGGCTATTATATGATATTTTTTTTTTTTCGTTAGAAGCTTTCTATAGGGTAATTTTTCTTGAATCGTTTGACCGAGAATCTAATTATGATTGCAATTTCCTGAACAAATTTTCTTCGCTAGACATCTATAAATACTTCAACGTGGTTTTTATATTTTTCCAATAATAATAATATTATTAGAAAACGTTCTTACAACAAATATATACTTTATTTTGTAATAAATTATTTGAATTTAAATAATTTAAAAATTCTTATACAGTTGGCGCCAATAAATTCCGCGAGTTAGTTACGCCTTGAATCTCGTGATTTTATTATATTTTTGACATTTTCTATATCAAATTAATAATAAATCTAAATAATGTATAAATGTTCGAAATCATTTGAGAATAAGCTGAAAAGCTTAGAACAGTAATGTATTCCCCATGAATATAAAATAGATTAGTCTTCTTTATGATTTGTTATTAAAAAATAGTATTGCGACAATCATGCTGGAAAGGTCGTTGAATCATAACGAGCATGATTGACGTATTTTCATAAAAAAATACCGCTTTTCAGCCAGTTCAATTAAAAACAAAATTAACATCGAAACCATCTAGTTTATGCTAAACCAATTGAATTTCATTTCGCAATATAAAAAAAAAACATTAACTACGAAATCTCGGTGTCAGTAGTGAAAAAAAGCAATTAAATTCAGCTGAAAACGAGTGGATGAATATCATTTTTGAGAAATGAAATTTATTCAAACAAGTGCGAGAACCGAACGTTTAAAATTCAACGAAAAAGTGTAAAAATCCGTTTTACATAATTGTGTAAAGAAATAACACGACGTGATATTTTTTTAAATGAATAAAAAAAAGCATTTTTTACCAAAGTTTTAATAAATAACGTAAATAACATCTCATATCCTAAGATGATTTGACGTATTTTAAACACCCGTGTGTCTGAATAACGGGATTAGAATCCTAAATAGAATTAAAAGTAAAGGATTCTCTACACATTTTTATATTTGATATAAAAATATTTTATTTAATCATTTTAATGATGTAGTCTTATTAAAACTATTTTAAAGCATATGGAAAGCTTTTATAATTTATTTAATAATAGTCAAGTAAATAAGCTGGACATTTTTTTACAGCTATAATAATTAAAATAGTTAAAAGTTATTATTATGCATTTTCTATCATAACATATTTTAAAATACTGAATTTTCACGCACATTTAAGAGATATCATATGTACATGTTCAAAGGTAGAAAACAAATGAGAGCAAAACTAAGCAAAAATTTGAAAAAATATGCTATTCATTTATTTCTGAATATAATATTAATGGCGTTTTTCGGTTCAGTGCGTGAAATGTGTGGTTATCGTGAGATGCATATGGATAAAGATGGACTTCTTGGAGTGAACAGCTCCTGGCGACTACATGCAGAGGTAAATATAATAGTTAAATAACAAAAGTGTCAGAATCGTAACACAAGTTAACCTATAAATTATTTCTTTAGAATATGGCCAGTAGAATAGAGCTCATGCCGACGCAAAGGTAGGAATAAAGCCTAGCTGGGAGAACTGGATTCGGTGATTCTGTTTTTTATAATTATTTCGATTAAAGTGTGAAGACGAAAGCTCTAACAGATTGATTGTCAAAGTATAGAGAAAAAGCAACACAATTTCGGTAAAAATAATTATATTCATCATGTTTAAGGTTTATTAAAATAAATTCTACAATTATATTGATAAAAAAAAAAAATCCTACAGTGAAACTCTGTTTACAAGTGCCCGGAATTCACGTTTTTCCGCTATTTTCGTTTACATTTTTCAATCCCGTTTTATTTTAGTACATTAAGTACCCGTTTTTTTAGCCTCAAATTTACATTTTCCCTCTAACTACGTTTTTTTTATCAGTCTCTTCAAAACGTAAAAGCAGGGTTTCAATGTATATGATTTTATTTATCTACCACAAATGAAAATCTGCTGACCCCTGGTCTAAATCAGGTATTTAATCGTACCAGAACCGATTTTATGCTAAAATAATTGTTTTTCTCTAAATATCTTAGTTCATTTAAAAATATAGTCAACCCTCGTATAGTGCTTCTTGCTATAGAGCGGCTTGTCTGATAGTCACTCCTATCTACTAAGTGCCGTTTTCTATAAAACGCTAAGTTTTCAAGGTCAACTTATAGAATTTATTTATTTATTTTTCATAAAGACAATGCGTGATTAGCATTACAGAATTACCCAGGTCGCCAATCACACATAAAAACATAATAGTAAAATAAAAAAAAAACATATATAACAATAAAGAAAAGAAAAAAATTATAAAATCTCAGATAAAATATCAACGAAACGGCGATATTTAAGATCAGATATATCTACATATTCGACCAAATGGTTGAGCAGAGTAATAGCTCTGGTTACCGGAGAGTTTCTGAGAGTACCCGTTGACTTTTAAACACCGGGTATATTACCCGGGCGGATAATTTCAGCCAATGAGATGTTTGCAAATTCAGGTATAAATGTTTTTTTTTTAACCGTTCCATTGCGGCAGCTCGAAAAAATTATTGGTGTCATTCGAATGGGGTCTATTACAGACTCCATATAAAGATATTATATCGTACCGGATGCAAGAAAAAAAACGTTTTGTTTCTCGTGAATATTATTTTTTCGCAATTACGGGCAACGATTATTTATTTTCTAGACGATTTTATACAAATGTATAATTTATATTAAAAAATATTCAATAAAATCTAAAAAACTTCCTATTAGACCCCATCGGCATGTCCATGTTAAAGTAGGCGTATGTCGTAAATCAACCCAGGTATAACCCCTTTACTTCAGTTGTTCCTTTTAAAGAAATGGTACCAAGAATTTACATTCGATTATCTGCGAATATTTCCTATTATATGCATAATTTATAATTGTTATCATAATAAAAATTATGAATATAAAACTCAATTAAAGCAAACGTTTTATTTATGTACAAATAAGCAAATATTTTTAACAAAGTGAACCACATTTTTATTCCATAATCACGGTCATACACACATTTAAATGAACCGTGTCAGCATTCCCAGACAGTGTACAAAACTAATGAACTGAGTTTTTTAATTTTTTTAATTAGTAAAAATGATTAAATCACAAATTAAAAAACGATATTATAGATGTTTTAATCTGCTTTCCAAAATATATATATATTTTTTTCAAATTCGTATTTTTTTTTCATCCAGAGTGGTAAAGGTTAACATATGTGAATGTAAAAATGTTAAATTATTGATTAAATTCAATTTACATAATATAATTAACAAAACCTTACTCTAAAAATGACTCCGTAGTCTTCTATAAGGTGGGTTTCTATAGCATGGCGTCTATCTTAGCGCTATAGAAGGGTTGATTATATAATAATTTTGCATCTTTATATATGTCCCTATCACAATCTACGCAACTGCTTTACTGTGGCAAACTAATATGCCTAATTTAGAAGGAAGAAAGCTTTGGTATAACCTAAAAGCACTCTTTAAGAAGAAAACAGTTACATTCACTTTAAAATTTTAGGAACATGCTTTATTGAGTTCAGACGCAAAATAACACAGATTTTTTTGTAAATATTAACTAAATTAACAACTAAGTAAAACTCAAGGATTTGAGTTTTACTTAACTTGAACGGTACAATTTGGAGGATTTTGAAGCTGCGCCTATTTTATTCTGCAACGGATTATTAATACGCCGGCGGGCTTGAGTGTTGATTATTAAAAGGTACACGACCGCTGGCGCCATATTATTGCGACCATCTGGTAGTTGACGATCGTTTGTAGTTAAACACGCCCGTTACAGATTATCGCTGTTTATTGAATAAATATTCGGGTCTTGTCATTTTGATGATAGGTTCATCATTATCCAGAAGAAATAACTCTGCTTTGATGATGAAAATTCTCAAAATATTTTTTTTAAGCGAAAAAAGATTTCCACAAATTTATTTGGCTCTAAATGTTGAAGCAACGATTACTAAAGATACCGTTGCTGACGATGATATGATCCTGGCCTTTAAAATCCTGACTAAAAAAGCAGGTTTTAAAGAATATGCCGCCTTGCTATTGATTGTGGTGAGAGGGATACTCAAAGTATACCGCTTGTTGTTGAATGAAACGGTGTTACTCTGGAAGAGATATCTGTTGGCGAGAAAAAAGGTTCGGGGAGCTACTTTCGGTTGGTATAATTATTAAAATCGACGATGCTGACTAATGATTACGACTAATTAATTAAAGTATCACTATTATTATAAACCAAATATTATGAATATAGTTAGGGTACTGCGTAAATCGTGGAGGTTATGTTAGCCATTTATTAGTCAGTTCTTAAAGAATTTGTAGGATTTCTAAAGCAAATTTTGCAATTTTAAATTCATATTATTTGAAGATTATTTAAATAAGCTGTTATCATCTAAAAATAAACAAAAAATATATTTTTTATTCGGTCGTGTTTTTAAAATGGCGGAAAACAAATAAATACAATATTGTCATAACAAACAGTTGAGTTAAAATATGATTGTTTTTTAGTTGAAATCATATATTATAATCTGATATCCATATTTATCATTTATATTTTTATAAATTAATCATAAATGGTCGCCTGTACAAAATTTGTATATGTCGCTCATACATATTTAAAATCATTAACTTTTTATTAGGTTTATGTATCATCGCGTGTGTTTGTCGGGCGAAACTAATAAATAAATTATATCTATTGATTTCGTATCACACTTCCATATTTCATAAAAAAAAGTTGTATTTATTTTCATGCGACATAGCTTCGCGAGTATTATTTTGATATTTAATTCAATATATATGTATGCAAATACCAAGTTTTAATTTATTATTTTGGTTTATAGCAGGTGTGGCACAGTGGTCGACACCGCGGTCGGCACTACTTCTGAACTCATTTCGGTTGAGGGACTCCAAAATGTTTGGCTACGTGTCCCAATTTACATGGGCTTAATGTGTTCGCATTCGGGACACGTTTTTTATTAAATAATATGTCACACTTGTTGTGTCGCGGCGAAATTGTTTCCAGAAAGACAGTACTGGCAATAATGCGCCATTGCAACCACCGTACATATAGACGTATACACTGTGTATGTGAATGGCTTGTCACGTCACATTGGGCATTTCCCGGTTTGAATTGGATGTAATGCAGATGACAGGGTCGGTTCTTGGGCTCCAATTAGTCTAATGCAATATAAGATATAAATTCCGAAAATATTTTATATATATATATATTTTTTATTATATCACGATTGAATAATTTCGATAATCACATCGACCAATTAATTAATAGGCGCTGCAATTAAAGAAAATTAAGGCGAATTCGCGCCCCATGAATATTTATGCGACCTGATTAAAAACCTTCCACTATGAAATTTTCGATTAATTGATCAATTATTGACTTTCGGCCGTTACCTTCCGATTGATTAAAGCAACGTCTTTTGCCAAACGGAAGTAAACTCATTAACAGTGAACAAAGCGTTTAATAAAATGACTTGGCAATTCGGAAAATTCGGCAATTTAGCAAATACGGTGCGTTTTAATTGGGGGGAAGATTGATCAGGTGAGCTACCCGGAGTTAATCCCGTATTTTAATTAGAAACGATAAATAAATATAATTTTTGCTAACACACGATTCTGTTACGGCCAAATTTGTCATGCCGAATAATACGAATATTAATGGCCATATAATTTGGTGTTAATTATAAAAACAAAATGGCCGCGCGCTGTCAACCGTGATTGAGGTTATGTACATACAATATTTTTGAATATATACAAAAATGACGTTATATCAACGCTATATTTATTAAATCAGTGAAAAATATGTCCACATTCATTATCCCATTATTTTTAAGCGGAAAAATAGGTCACTTCCTTTTGAATAACAAATAAATTCAATTTGAATACATTTCCAATATTCCATATTAATCATAAACACGTATTTTTATTAAATGATTGCTGTACAACCGTCTATAATTTTGTATCATTTAACATCTCTCTGTTATTACTTGCGAGTGTTACGGGTTGGATAAGTGCATGTTGGTTCAAATATATCGCCCCATTGACCACCTGTAGTTTCCCATACCACACCGTCGAATATGTCATTGTATGACGGCTACATTATGAGTAGACGGAATGTCACCCGTCATAAAATATCAAAATCTACCAAATAAGTAATGATTAATAATTTTAATAAAATTAATGGTTGACCGCCTCTGGTATCGTGTGAATTACTTATATGCGGGAGTCTACAGTAAAATCCATTCACCTGGGAAAAATGTATAACCACGTACGTACGTTTTTAAATTACAGGGGTCGTAAATCGTTTGAAAAGGTCACATATTCACTGCACGTTGCACTCGGTTCATTTTGAATTCGCTATTTTTATTCGCAAAATGCATAAAATTTAATACCGGTTTAATTAAAGTGTTTTATGGAGATAACTCCTAGCCGTATTATAAATGTATTATTAAGTTCATATATAATTCTACGGAGGACAATGACGTATATCTGCATGTGACATGTTGGCTAAAGATTGGACATGCAGAATAATGCATGAATTATTAATATAAATAAATAAATATATTTGTTGGATTTTATGCCGAATCGACTATACCTGACAGAAGTCTCCCTTGGATATATCAATCTCAGCAGTTGCACTGGGGTACAAATTTAATTGAATATTTTACATATAGATTTTATTTCAGGCTATGAATATCCAACTCGCTTGAAATAACACATGATTCAAATATTCACTATTGTATTTTTAAAATATAACTATCGTATCAATATTATAATATTTTTACATATGTTCTGTCGCAGTGCAGTATTATCTCGATGATTTTTCTCAAATACATCATAATATAATTGTATTTAATTAAGATAATATTTATTCAAGCATCGTATCAGTTGAAATTTATTAAAACAAACTTAAGCGATTAAGATAATTAGAGTTGTTTAACCTGTTGATATCTCATAATTTATAGTTATATATTTTTTATTTGTTTTATATTTAATTAGAGGCGGCTAACCTATTTCATATTTTAAACCAGTGATAATAAATTAACACATTATTTTAATTTTACGCAAATATTTTGTCCTTCAATTTAATTTAATATTTTATATTTCATTTGATTTTCGTATTTTGTGTTGATTGTAAGTAATTTATTTATTTATTTATTAAACAATGAATGGCATACTAGAAAATCCCAAGCGCCACTTACCAAAATATAGATTAGATTAGTCTCTCACGTCTACCCTATCCGGATACTATCTTAGCTCAGTCACGGTTAACTTACATTATCAAAGTGATACAGTTTTTTTACGTCAAATACATGATTTTGCAAATCAAATGCACCCTTTTGAAAATCAAATACAACTTTTTACAAATCAAATACAACTATTTGCAAATCTTTTAAAAATTAAGTTAAACAATTAAATATTTTTCAATATACATATATATATATACTTTATATATATCAGTTCCACTAAAAACGTAAAAAACTGGTTCCGCTGTATTTAGTACCGCAAATCTAAACCTGATTTTTTTACGTTTTCCCGCTAATTACGTTTTTTTAACAGTATAGAAATTTGAAATATGACTTTCTGGATGTTCGGCACATCGTACCGGAATAAAAATATTAAAGTAATTTTCTAAAAAATGAGAAATAAATATGTAGAAGTTTTTAAGCTGCATATTCCTTGCAATTCCTGTATATTCCTGCAATTCCTTTAAAAATTTTTTGATGAATATCGGATTTCTAAGTTCTTTCAGCCGGTTCATCTTTTTTACTCCATGATCTCTTACGTTTAACATTGTTGTAGATAACCTATTGCTCGTCCCCAGTGATTATGGGCTTCAAAAACGGTTCATTTTCTTGATGTTTAGTAAGGAAATCACAGACATCAACGTGACGGCACAAATTTCTTTTCGTAAGAACATGAGGAACCCATATGTCGAGCTTTTAAATTAAACCTAGGCATTTCAAATGATCATGAACAGTCGAATTCGATAAATTTAATATCTCAGCGATCTCACGAGTTGTTATTCGCTGTTTTGCATCAACTAATGTCTTTATTGTGTCTTCATAAGCTTCAACTGGCCTTCCAGAACGTGGTGCATATTCAATATCAAAATTTCCGGATCGAAATTTTGCAAACTAGTTTTGACACTGGCGTTCTGTCATAACATCTTCCCTATACACATCGGATAATTTTTTTCAAGCTTGATCAGCATTTTTACCTTTTCGATAATAAAAAAAGTAAAATATTCCGAAAATGCTGCTTTGACTTTCCATATTTGAAAGGTTAGCAACCAAAAACTAATCCGTAGAATCAATCGAATTTTTTCACAATTGAACCTTACTATATTAGCTGTCAAAATATATAATGATTATGCCGATTAAGTGTGAAGTTAGCTGTGAAAAAATTAAATTAAGTCCTCTGTTGGGAACAAACGAAATGACTTTCCGAACAACCCAGTATTTTTTCACGATAGTCTGTATTCATTTATTAAAGTTTTAAAAAAGTTGCAGAATGTTTTTGAGACCATCGTTATTTTAAAAAAATATATTTCCACATTACTCTTATGGCAACATTCGTCAGGTTTCCCCTGTATTTCACATTTGGCGCGAACACGACTGTACTATATTACGCGCTGCACACATATACACACATGGCGAGTTATTCGAAAACGCCATAAAATCCCAACATGAATACAGATTTGAGCTGAATGTCTGATGGTTTTTATTTATTTATTTATTCTTTTATCGCGGGCCGGTGTTGCCATGCTGCGGGCGCCGCCTCCCGTAACTCATCGCATTTTTATTATTAAATTTTCGCGCGCTTCGGCGAGAAATCGAAAATGGCGTACGTACACGTATCGGTTATAACCGTTTTATTTATAAGGGCGCGCGTGAGTCTGAGACAGGCCTCATAAAAAATTAATAAACAGTTGCCGGCTTGAGTAATGGACGCATCGAATATGGATCCGATCCGGGAGATTGAGGATTATCGCCATTTATGGCCGCGACTTGACGAGGCGGGGAAATGGCCACGATTTCATTATACATTCGCGCGAAATGACATCGAGCCGGCTGTGGAAAATTTTTCAGGACTTTGGTTTGAATAAAATTTCACAATGGAATATAAACTACTATATTTACATTTGAACTTTTAAATTCTAGCCTTTTATTATATTTTTAAAATGATTAATTGTGCTAAAATTTTTATTTTCATTAAAATATGATTATTTTAACCGCGCTGCTAATTAATTGCTTTTAGAACCGCAATTTTTTACATTTCTGTTTTCGAAGAATTTCATTGTACTTAACATAATAATATTTTATTTAATCCAAGTCGTCATACTTATATAAATATTAATAAACGTGTTGACTCATCGTGAATATAGGAATTATTCATTCAATTCATCTTGTATTTACTTTTTATTCTCTTATTTTATACATATTGCAATTAAATTTATACAGAAATATTATAAAATTTGGTTTACTGTAATACATTTTTAATTTTTGTTATATTTTTAAAGATTGATAAACAATTTTATCTGTTTGGGAATTAAAAAGTAATCATGGAATATTCACATTATTGTTCTCGGTGTAAATAGAGTAATGCATATAATTATAATATTTCACAATATCCAAAGCAATTTTAATGAAAGCATTTCATGTGCAAAATTAAATGGACCTACTGATTGACGTTCAGATCATGACCCATTTGAAAATTGCAATTATATTTTACATATAACAGTTAATTATTTGGATAATTTGCATACTTTCATGGGCGGAATTGCATTCATTAGAGATGTACATCAAACGTTTTCTGCTAATAGATTTAGCACTGTTTAAATTTATTCTCATGGCCGTGCGAGAGATTTTAATAATTAATATTTAATTTTAATAAACCATAATAAACCCTTTTGGCATAAGCAAACCAATTGTTGTATTGCCTTTCGCTTCTAAAATATTTTGTCTCAGTCACACCATGCGCCAGGCGACCTTAGAGCAATTAAAAATGGCCGCCGTTTGTTTTGCTGCCGTCCCCCTCCATCACATATTTTCTCGGCCACACCACGCGGTTTTTTTTTAAAATAACATAGACACTGTTTGTTTTATCGTCATACAACGCGCCAGGCCACCTCAAAAAAATAAAATCGGAATATATTATTTATTTTTATTTGACTACGATAAATGGATGGCATAACACACATATTCCAGAGCGCTATTCGCCAGTATTTATTTATTTATTTAAAGGCAATGCATGATTGACGTCACAGAGTGATCCAATTCGCCAACTACGCATAATAAATTGGTGTACAAATAGTTACAAAAAGGAGAAAAAAAATATATATAAAGTATCTAAATATATAAGTATCGTCAATAATTGATCTCTTATATGGTATTATAAAACCGCATATAAGAGATCAACGAAATGGCGGTACTTTACATTAAAAATGTCAACGTAATCAGCCAAATGGTTTAGTAAACTGATTGCTCTGACTATCGGAGAGTTGCCGAGAGCACGTATCCGAAAAAGCACATATATTGTTATATACTGCGCCAACCAGTAACAGCTTGAAAAAGTCCTTTTCCAAGTAAATTGACCTTCTTTTCACGAGAGTAACATGCAGCCCTGAATCTATGTGCTTGGATCTAAGCTCCGGTAAAGTTCCCTCATATAAAGATATCTTAAGAATTTCTGTATATTCTCTAGTCTGAGGATATTCGAAGCATGATATGGCGCCCAGATAAAAAATCCATTTCTCTCAGTGTCAAATTACGACACTGGTTAACTCTAACATTATTTCAGTTGGATTAAAATTGATATTATTTGTTTTATTGTTATTTATTCAACGAAGGATAGATGACATTAAATTAAATAATTCCAATACTAACTTATCTCAGTCTTAATTTACTTACATTATCGAAATAATATGAATGTCACATACAAGCCATAACACTGGTTAACATTATATTTAGTAACAAGCATTTGTAATGTATTAATTAATTTTATATTTTTTTAAAGAAAATAATATGTAATTAATTTTATTTAATATAGAAATCGTATCTAGGTTTTTTTTTTAATAAATTTAATTGAATATAGCCATTTTATATATTAAAAATATACATTATCTGAGATTATACATTTAAAAAAATATTTACATATTCTTTAATTATAAAACAATTTTATTTTAATATTGAAATTATGTTATATACGTATTTCATAAAATGACGAATTAATGTCGTTTTGTTCATTAGATAAAATACACAGAAAACCGCAGAAAAATAAATACATATCCTTTAAATATTTTTTATTATATTAAATCCGCACAGAGTCATGTTTCCACAAATAATCTATTTCATACAATACGACCTTCTGCATATATTTTGAAAATACATAAACCAAATATAGCTTTTAACTATTTTTCTTTTGATTATCGAGAAGATAGCGCGCTCTCGGTACGACGCTCAAAGGAAAACAGTAAATCGCACAGAAAATCTTTTGTTTCCTGCTGAAAATAGAGTACAATGCATTTTGTTAGCAGACACATACGATCCGTATTAAAATAATAAAATACGTGATATTAAAAATGTCTAGAATATATTTATGATTTATTATTGTTTCGTAATTAAATCAAGCTGGGTACAAGACAAATTCGCAATTTGTCATAAAGCCCTTCCATACATTTTATATATGATAATTTGTTCAAATATACGAAAATGCTCGTCCTGAATTTTGGATGAGTGTACTTGAAGCAAGACAGGACTTTCTCGGAATTTGATTAATGTAATTGTGTGTATGGATGTGTGTGTATGTGCGGTGGATACATGAGACGTGTGTGTGTGTATGCAAAAGGCTCAAGGCTTTGATTGTCATCCTGTTTGATTGGTGTTTGCATTTACATTCATGCAGGAAGGACTTGAGGCGAATTGAAAATTATACAAATGTACATACGTACGCGGATTACGTATTATCGGATAGTGGCGGGGGTTTTATCATTGAATTGTTTTATTCCGCCGCCATTGATATCTGCACGGTATTTCTGTTAATTAACATTTTAGAATCGCGCTCGAATTTGCTCGGCGCCGCACTAATTCCACTCATCAAACTCTGTTCTGGCTCTGCATTTCAGATAACGTAATTATTTTGCATTGCTAAATTGCAACCTAACCCAGATAGTGGAAATATAATAGCTTTTGATCCGGTTATGTGAGGGTTAATAACCAGACTGCGTCGCAACCAGAGTCAGTGGCGTAGACTCGATCCGCTGACAGAGTGGTTCATCTCGCTAACAATAGAAGCCACTGAATCAATGATTATTATTAATTTATATGCTTAAATTTTTGTTATATAAACCTAACCATGCCGATGGGGTCTATTTGGTACCCTAGTTTTTGATTATTTTCGAATGACTTTAATATAAATTTTAAATATCAGAAACTCTTTGTA
This sequence comes from Philopotamus ludificatus, assembly GCA_022495035.1. Classification (NCBI taxonomy): domain Eukaryota; kingdom Metazoa; phylum Arthropoda; class Insecta; order Trichoptera; family Philopotamidae; genus Philopotamus; species Philopotamus ludificatus. The sequence continues at coordinate 101,758 of JAGXCT010037071.1, read as the reverse complement.
TTTGTCTATAAAAGAATAAATTTATAAACAATCATTGACGTTTATTGTCCGCAATTTCGAAAAATATTAAAAACAACAATATTCGCTTCAGATGTTTTTTTTCTGGTTCGCATCCCGTACGATATGCCAAGTGCGAGTGAAACGTACTAGCGAGAGGTGTCGTAAAATTTTGATGGTCGGGATCATCTTCGTAAATAAAATTAAACCGCATTAAATCATTAATAAGAAAGTCTAAGGCATCATCAACATTTTTTCCACTAGTAAAAATTCGGTCACAACTTAAAATACATTTGTTATTTTGTTTTTATGGATTTATGGATGTATATTTATCTCGATTTATTTTTGCAATCTAATTCAGCAAGTTTATCACATCTGAGCTAGATTCGTTATTCATTAGTTACAATAAATATAATTAAACGGAATTGGTTTGAGGATTAGGATTTATTTGTTTAGATTAGGACATAGAGAAAAATGTTCAAAAAATCCTTACCGATCGCATCCAGTAAAGAGATCTTCGATGCTTTTAAATAAAATTCAAGGCAATGCGGTTTTTGCATTTTTTTTGTGAAAACGTCTTATGTTGTATTCTACAATACTACTAGCTATATATATATATATTAAAAATAACTAATTCTAACTTGAAGTAGCATCGAGTAGGATTTTCTATTTCAGTCGGTCCCGAGTCATGGAAGACACATACTGTCAAGTTATGGAGAAAAGGATCTAATCTTTTCATCATAGTACCGCATCAAATCCCGAATTTCTGGCATTTTTATTGTTTAAAAACAATATTCCTAATCTAGCACGTCTAGTAAATAATGCTCTCCTCAAAAAATCGATGTCATCAATAAAAAACGTGAATACGAAGTATGAAAGCTTATTGACCACGACAAGTGACCGGCCCATCAAAGTCTGGCTACTCTAACGATTGTCGTGATCGTTACATCCATCTCAGAATCCTCATCTCTAGGATATTCAAGTTTCGCTCATCTTGGTTTATACGAGTCCTACATTCAGAGCCGTTTGTCAGGACGAGCCTAGTAAGATTCATGTAATGTAAATTCCTGGACGTCTTTAAAGCTTTACTCGTCGACTCTCTTTTTGGCATGACCTTTACCACACTCATTTTTCGCCGACATGCATTGTCGAGAGCACCCCCAAGATCTAGTTATAACGATGTGTTAAAGATGGTACCAGATGTCTCTACGCCAGAGTCTCTTATTACTTCAACATCTTATGCGATGTTGAATAATAGACGCGCTAGCGCATCACCTTGTTTTAAACAGCACTTTGTCTCAAAACATTTGTTCCCCTCTCAGCAATCAACTTTCAGCAATGACTTATGATGACAAAAATACAAATTTTGAATAACAAAACATCCAAAGTTCATTGCTTATATTATTATATTTTTACACTTAATAATCATTCATTGATAATCAATAATATGTTCATTCTCTAAATCTTAAAGTTGCAGTTCTTAGAGTGTCGTTGTGATGCAGATGATACTTAGCTCATAAACCTATATTAGTCGCACGATTTTAAGATTATTTAACATATTTCATAAGATGCCTTGGGTTGAGAAGTGGACGTGGAATGCATTTGTATACAATTCGTCGTAAACGGGCATTGATAATCGTGCGTACGAACCGACGGCGCCGCTGATGGCGTCTTCCACCCCGCCTTGCGCCACCATCCGGTCCTCCCCCGGCGTCTGTTTGCGCCGTGGCCGGATAATGGCCGCAATTAACCGTGGAGAGGTGGCGCTCGGTTAATTTAACCGATCCGACGTGGCCCACTTCATTATGCGGCGACAAACGAACCCCCGTCGCAAGAATGTTAATTCGACTAGTTGGCCGCGGAGACTTTCGACTTTTAACAGCGCTAATTGCTCCGTATCCTTTGCCGGCTCGTTAGCGGCGAACACTAGTGCGGTTCATTACGCCCGGGCCCGCCGAGGGCGTCGCGGCGCCGACGACGCCCGCCGTCGCCGAGTGTTTCCGCGCGATGCATTAATTTGGCCAAAGTGTCGAGATCCGCATTTTAAAGGAGGACAAGCGACGTGACGAGCGCCCGTCGCTTTGATTTTCTCTCTTTATTTTGTTGAAAGAAACAAAGAGATTGACCTATCCCTTTATTTTATTGCATCTCTAGTGTCCGAGCGCTAGAGACGGGGTCTTATGAATATATTATGCGGCCCGTGAAATTTGAATAAAGTTTTAGTTTCGGCATTGGCGAGGATAAAACATACCGTAATGCCTGAAATTTAATGCAATTAATCCTATTCAACACAAAATATATTTAGTAAAAGCAGATTTAGCTATTGTTGGTATCAAAGTTTTTTTTTGTTAATAAATATATAGTTTAAGGTGAAATAACCTAAACCAAATTCTTTATCCATTCAGCATACAAGACTTTGGACCTATAATTATCAATAGGACAACCGTTCATTGACGATAGTTTTAGTTAAAATATGAATATATTCTTTATTTCATGTGTAATTCTTAGACCAAATAAGGAACATCTATTAAATTGGTTGTCAGATTTAATGCATTGAAAAAAATATTTTACAATCTTTTAAGCAGATTTATTTACTTCTCTATTGATGTTTTGTATTTTGTTTATCACAAAATTCTTTATTAATCAATTCATTTAGTCATAACCATCAGATACATTCTACAATTATACTAGCGCTTTTATCAATCTTCAAAGTACTTCTGGCATGTAATATTGTTGTGTCGTCTAGTTCCTTTAGCGAATCTGTTTTTATCTTCTTGATGTAGACCAGTGTTTCCCAGCCTTCTTTATGCCATGCCCCACCGTAGTCTTTTCAAAAGTCATATGCCCCACCGACCTCTTTTTTAATTAAACATTAGGTAAATTTTTAAAATATATATTATAACTGAAATTATTACAAGCACAAAATGACAATTAAAAAAAATGTAATTAGGTAAAATAAAATATAAAACAATAAAAACACAAGTGACAATTGAAATTTAGTACAAACAATAGCTACACAATAACATCTAGACGCTGAACTACATTATTAAATCTTCACCAGTTACGCTTGCTACAAATAAATTTTATGTCTGGATCTAACTTAGTTAATTTCAGTCTTAGGTCCCCTCTATTAGTTATATCTATAGACACGTATTTTAGCATCTATTTTTTTTAAAAAAATAGCATTTAAAATGAAAAATTTTAGCATCTATTTAGCGTTTATTTCTTAATTCACGAATTGAAGTTAAAAAATGAATTTATACATATTTTTTTAAACGATATACCATATTGATATAAAAAAACATTTTAAAATTAGATAAAAAATACAGAATACACCGATTAAAATGATATAATAAATTAAAAATTATTAAAGTTTATCACTGCTACGTTTCTATTGATGCTGTTAATGCTTGTAAACAAAAGTAAGTTTCTTTAATACCGATATCGTTTCATCATTTTGGAAATTACATCTACTCTCCAGCTACGTGGTTGGAAATAGATGATTTAAAGTTTCCATAAAAAACACATCTGCTCTATGTATATTTAAATTTTGACTCGAGATTTAATAAACTTTTACGGGAAATCGACTTAAGAATATCTATTAATTCTAGTTTGGTGTGTTCGTCTGTTTTAAGAAGTAGCTTCTGGGTCTCCATAGGGTAAATGCCACCTATGTTATAACCGAGAGATCGATATATGGAAAATCTATTCGCAATTTTCAAAATTTCGCAATTATATCGCATTTATCGCTTCTATGTCGCATTTATCGCAAAATGCGATAATCACGTATCTCTAGTTATATCCAATCGATTTCTTTTATGAGTAAATGGCTTATGAGCTTATGGCGCTAAAACCCCATTCCACCAAATAAGATGATAGAAAGGGCAATAATAAATTTCTGGCATGCAAAGTAATATTAGGATATTTTGTGTTAGTTTCTTCGCACATCCATTATTCCTTTATATTAAATACATTTGTATCCAATCATCATTTTGCATTTCCGAAAGTTCTTCTGATACAGTTGTTCATTTGAAATATCTACCAGTATTAATGAAAATAACCAAGAGGAAAATTATTTTTAAATCAAAGCAAATCGTTTTGCAAAATCAGTTAATAAAGTTTGCAGATGGTCGAAATTTTACTTCGACCTTTACTTTAGCATTATCAGTCATTTCACATTTTTGGAGCCAGTAAAATTTTTCAAAATTTTTGTTAAAAATACTTTTTTTAGATAGTACAGGAAGTTTAGATCGATCAAAAATGTCATAGAAACAATATGAATGTTTAGAAAGCAATTTGCAAATTATTCATATTTCTTATATATATCTTTTGTGTAAAAAATCGCATATGATGAAACTAATTATTTGATATTGCGACCCCTAACACTTCAAAAAAAATAGTTTTGCATTTTTTTTTATTTATAGCAGCTATTCATTTTAATAGGGAGGGTATAAAAGTTTTGAAAGACGAGTTTTTAGTATTTTTTTTTTTGTCGTATGAATACAGAATACATGGTTTTATTTATAATCAACAATCATATAATAATAAACAATAATAATAATAATAAACAATAATAATAATAATGACAATAATCTATAATAATAATAATAATAATAATAATAATAATAATGAAAATAATAGTAATAGTAATAGTAATTCAGGAAAACAACCAGGAGGATGGGATGGCAGGATATCGGGGTGTAATGATGCGCTGGTCAAGTTAGATGATGATCATGTTCACGTGCGGGGGGGGCCTATAGCGGCGCGGGACGCTGTTACCAGTAGTGCATTCGGGCTAAGGGTATTTAACGGATGGCTAGGCCACCGGGGAAAGAGGAAATTGACACTCCTCTACTATGTGCTTGGTGGACTGATCGCTCCGCACTCACATTGGACTCCTCTGCACCCCCCCCCCATTTGTAGAGGGTTTCATTAGTTCCTGCTTAACGCGGGCACGGCTTTAGAGTTACCTACATTTTGCGCGGAGATTCAAACCGCTCGGCTCCGCAGTAGGGTCGGGGAATGCGCTGTTCGCGTCCACTCCATTCTCACTCCATTCTTCCATTCATCGAGATTTAAGGATTGAGTCATTTTCTTCGCGATCTGTCCACGGTGGTTTTCTTGATTTTAACGGTAATGATGGAAGTGACGGTGAGGCTCCTGGCGGATTGGTAGGTGTGGCATTTCGGGTTTTGCGATTCCAGAGGCGGTGAGAGCAGCACCCTTCTGATTTCAGCGGCTCAACGTGAGAGATTACGGTAGCCATGAACTGGTGTCGGACGCATGAGGCTCGCTATCTGCGCATAATATGGTTTAGCCCGTGTCAACCCTTTTCGGTGTAAGCCTGGTCGCCATACTGAAGCGCAGGTATTCAGCTACGCTATAAGCGAGAGAGCGTGGATATGCGTAGAACCTCGGCGTTGCAACCCCACGATGTCCCGGTGAGTTTCCGGACAATTGGCCTCGGTTTTGAGTCTGGCCCTTACCGACTGCAGGTGTTGACAGTGTGTTCTGTCTAGCTTCACCCCAAGGTATCTTGGGCTATGTCAGTTGGGATCGCCTTACCACACATCGTAAGATTCAGTGTAGTATTGGCCGACGCATTGCCAAAATGAAAGACTGTGGAGACTGTTTTGTCCGGGTTTGGCTGGAGGTGCCAGTTGTAAAATATTTTCCATTATATTTAAATCTTTGCCTAGCACTCTTCACCTTCTGGAAGTCTTCCGGTTTGCGTCACCAAATGCAATGTCGTCGGCGGAGCATGAATTTGCGGGATGCGGATTCCGGTATGTCCGAGGTGTAAATATTGTGAGCGTCGGAGCTAGGACTGAGCCTTGCGGTAGTCCGTTTTAGAGAACCCTTTTTCTGCTGCGCTCGCCGTCGATTGTGACGTAGAAGACCCTTTCGGAAAGCATAGTTTCTAATAATTTGATCGTTTGTTATTAGTATTGATTTTTTAGTGTTGATTTTATTCGATAAAAATTATTGACTGAAATACAACACTATCTAGTCATAAATTGGGCCCCTAGGCTTACCATTACAACAAAGATACCCCCCCAACTGTCGATAAAAAATATTTTATTTTCATCCTTTGTTAGTATTCGATGGTCATTTTGACATTTAAAGATGGAGTCACTGATTCAATGGTAAACATCTAGATTTGCCAGTACAATATATATTAGCTATAATTGTTAGAATTATAATTATATCATTATTACAATAATTATTGTTTTTATATTTAGAAAAACATATAAAATTTATTTTATGTTACATAAATTCAGAAGGAAGAGAGGAATTTAAAGATTATTGAATGTATTTAAAAATATTATAAACAAAACGACATATACATATAAAATAGTTTAGATTTTTTTTAATATTGATAACACATATATTCATTTAATTTCATGTGAAGCGCATTTTCAGATAATAAATCGAAATTGATATCGAAAAAATATAGTAGCGAGCCACGAATTGCATCCATTTGCAAAATGAACTCATTCAAATTCGTTTTCCTTTACGCCATCATGCATTATAATGCAAATGGAAATTATTCGCATTTTTTTTTCGTATCTATTGAAACATGGCAAAATTGCATTGAAATCCTACGTGATTGCATCCATATATATGCAAATACAAATAAAATAATAAAAATATGTTTTTTTCTAATTATCGCGTGATTACATTAGTATGCATGAAATATATCAGATATGATCAATATTCATTTCAAATTGTTTATAAATCACACATGCAATGAGTAAATGGAGGTCTAATCTGCTAGCGTGTTTCATAATTCTCATAATCCATAAGAAATTTAAATCGCTTTTTCGTTAGACTTAATATATTATATTATAGAAATATTTAGAAAATAAATATATTTAAATTTAAATTACCTGCACGTTTGCAGGTAATTTTACATCGTTGCAAATAATCTTTTTAAAATTGTTAATAATACCAGGTGAGTCTGTGCAGAATAATAATTACATATATTTAATCTTATTATTAAATTATGTTATGTTATAAGAAAAGCTAAAAAAACGTTTTTTATGTAAAAATATTAAATAATAGATCAGAATATTGAAAAATTATCAGATGTGAACAGATAATGCATAAATTAAGCTCATTTACGTACATCTCACAATCTACAAAAGAATATTTTTTAAAAATTTGTTGGTTTAATATTTTGTCAATTTCCATTTGCAATTTTAATAGCAAATGACACTTTAATTTAAAAATTATATTACGATCGTTTTCGATGCTCTATTATTATCTTAAAAAACTGAATATTTAATATTCAGTTTTTAAATAATATTAGTATTTAATTATATTAAAAAGCTGCATAATTAGAAACATATATGAGATTTAAAATATATAGTATTCTGTGATATACGTTTTTATATATTTTTTGGGTTAATTAAAATGTATATCATTGATTTATCCTAAAATCGTCTTTATTGTTTCTAATTTAGGGATAAGCATAGCACTAAACATACTATTATTTATTTAATAATTTCATGCTGATATTTTTATAATTATAATAAATGCTTTTAATATTAGAATATATATTTTTAACACGTCATTTTTAATTAAATTGTAATTTGTAATAATTATATTAATATTTGATTGAATTTTGGGTATAAATAATATATAAATAAGTACAAATAAATAGTGATCGGTCGAAATAGATTGCTATTACATTTTTTTTCTTATAATGATGCATCTTGAAAATTGGGTTTGACAAAAAAAAATATTTTCACTAGGAAAAACAAGGTAGTCGCCGATGTCGAAAATATTTTCTGGGTCCATTTTGAATAATTCACCGGCAATTGTCACATATTTCAGTCGATCTGCGTCAAACGTAATATGACCGATCAGTGCTTCTCAAACAGAATAATTTATTCGTTCGTTTTTGTATCACTTACCTCCGATCACTTATTCATGGTCCGTGACCCCTTTCGTGACGTAAACCGACGCGAATCCGGAAAGACACGGAAGCACTTCAAAGATTACGGCCGCAGGGGGGAATGAGGGGGTAGGGGGGTTCGACATTTTCAAAAGGGGGACCCCTGTTCAAATATTCCGTTTTTAATATCCTTGTTCCAATACGTGGCGGCTCCATAATGGATGGTTCGGTGAGTTTCATTATATTTCAAAGAAATCGAAAAAAGTGGCACACGATCAAAATTGAATATAAGCGAATAATGAAAAATAATATAGGTAATTATTCGTTAACATTTAGTAGCTTACTGTTGTATTAGTATAGTTACATTGTTGTATGTAGCCGACTGGATAAAATGCAAGATGCAACCACCACTTCAGGGCGCATCAAGATGCTTTTAGAGAGTGTATTGTTAACGGGTTTCAACGATCAAAGGCAACTATGGCTCTTTGCAAATAGTGCCTTGAGGGGAAAAACTTTGATAGAGCACTCCTGTTTTGTCCCCGGATAAAATCAACTTTTTGTTTTGTCAAATGAGACTGGGAACACTAAATAATAAATTATTTACCTTCTTCAACATGAAAACTTTATTTTTCTATATAAATATCCAAATATCCATAGCCATATGATATATTTTTAAATAGCTCAATTCAGGCAGTGTCTAAGTTATTATGTTTTTCGCTGTTAAGCCTTGGAATATTTTGAGCTTTTCATTTTTTGTTTGAATTAATATAATATTTCATAACTATTATATACATAACATTGAATATATCAATAAATATTATGTTATTGAAATGCAGATTTCTGCGAATGGATGAATAACTTGTAAATCCAAGATCATGATAGCTTAATTAGTTTTAATTTAAAGCATTTCTAGTTTCGGTATCGTTGCTGTATCATTTAATATTAAACTTAATTTTCATAAACATATAATTATATTTGTACAAATATTATCCTAGAATCAAATTATTCGAGAATTTTCCAAAAAAAAATATTTTTCTTCATTTATTGAAATATAAACATGTTAACAGAGATATGTTAAAGTCGCTTTTCATGAAAAATGATTTTTATACTGCCGGAGCCATTAAATTTCGCGAGTTAATAAAACATAGTACGTTTTTTGCTGCCTTTATTACTTTTACATTTTTTACTGACATTTAATTACTATTTCTAGGACAATTAGTTATGTACTATTTATCAAATTAAAATATTGACCTATTAAATGGTACATCTATTAAATATTTAGTTTTCATCAAAAATAAAATAGCAAAACTACCTACTAGAAGCAAAAAATATAAGAATTATTTTATAAATAAATTAGTACAAACATTTTTTTATTAATAAAAAAGGATTAGGATTTAAATGTATCGTTAGAATGCCCATAATAAAAAAAAACATACATCTTAAATAAAATGGTTATAGATTTTTTTTTTAGTCAATTTAAATGGGTTAAAATTATTATATTGTTCCACGAGAGAAATCACTATTTTCTTATTCCAAAAGTTAATCATTATTATTTTTATCATTTTAAATGGAAGCATGGCAAAATAGAGAATATATAAAACTAACTCTTTAACGTCTATTAATATGTTATTTTTCAATATAAGTTAAAAATATTTGAAAAAACACTATTCAAGAAAAGTTATTATAATGTTTCAAATTCTAGATGCTAATAGTTCTGAATAAAATATATATTAGACCAATCTATAAACCTAATCATCCTAATATATTTTTAATGTTTGAAATTTGTTCTGAGGAAGCTTTTTACGGAATTATTCAGAAAAAAAACATTCTGTTATTAACAACAATTTGATAGGAATTCAGCAGAATGCATTAAAAAAGAAATATATTAACTGAGTCAGATGATAGTAATGAGGAATTAAAGCCAAACCCATCACCACTATTAACTGAAATAATGAAAGAAGAACGTGGACATCAGATAATGGTTATTAAATTTATTAATTATTAAGAACAGCACAAGAATCCAAAATAATAATAATTAAGTAATGTTTTAATATTATTGCATTTTTAATTTTAAATGAATAATTTATTAATATTTTTATTCCACTTTATTTACGCGTTTATTACTAAAACCAATCAACCGCGTAAAAAAAATATAAGGCGTGTTACCTTATGCTTCGAATATAATTTGCGTGTATAATGAATCGTTATTGTACTCGTTCGTTATATACAGGGTGTCATTAATGTGTTAACTTTGACAATGGACACTCGGTGCCTTTGAGGTGAAAATAGAAAAAAAACATACACAAGGAAGAAGCGGCCATTGAAGGGTGCCACGTCAAAGAGTCGCCCGCCGTACACATCAGAATTCCACCATTGTCCCATGACAAAACGTACGGGCCCTTAAGATGGAAAAGTCGCGTCATGTCATAAAGAGACAACAGAGCACTTGACTTTCGGGACAGGACGTGTCACTTAAGCGAACAGAGCCGAAGTCCGCGATCCCTTCTATTTCTCACCCCTGCAACGGTATCGCACTCCCGAGTCTGATACCATCCGCAAAAAATTAAAATAAATCATAAAACTATTTTAGATATGCACATAGTGTTGGAAGATTGCCGCTCTATCTACGGCAAACAGATTCTTCCGGGAAATCGGAACTAACGACTTGCCGTTAATACAAAGGCACTCAAACCACTGCTCTTGAACAGTTTCAAAATATAATTTTACTTTCCAAATGTATATAAAAATATTAGTGTAATGAAGACGTATATACGTATATGTAAATATATATTTATATATCCGACTCGAAGTTTTCATCGGAATGTGAGCGTTTTGCTTTTAGCGCATTTTAGCAAATTAGCGGGCGTCGCACAGTTTGAGGGTAGTCGTCGTGTTTAAAGAGTGGCAGTTATGATTGTTTCCGCTTTGCTCTAAAGACATCAAAGCTCAGCCGGGGATCTTTTCGAAGAGCCGAAGAAAAGGCTTTGTGAGCCACTCACTTTTGATAGCCAGGCCGGTTGAGCGTGCTCCCCCCACACTAGCGTGCACACACCATTCGTCAGACTTTGTACACTATCACTGGGATGTGTACATGTGGATATACGTTCGACCCTAGAATTGAGTAAAAATTTTTACGACATTTCTCCAAAAAAATCATGAAATGAAAAAACAATAAAAAATTTCATATATGATTTAATACGTTTACCTAATTTAATTAAAAGCATATATATATTTTAACCCTTTCAGTGCGGGGCGCATAACGTACATGCGCAAACAAATCGTGTCCAGAGTGCGGCCGCATGTCGTATATGCGCGAGATTCTTTAAAACTTTAACTTGTCGTTATATGTAAACTAGACCGAGTTAAGTGATAGTGTTTGTTTTAAAAATCAGCTAATAAACACAGCTATCAATAAATATACAACATATCACAAGAAATTTATAGGAACCATGTAATATGTAAATGTGAATAGTAACGATTCAAATCGCGCGTGGTGTCTCATTCAAATCTCTGCAGTAGTATCGGTGACGTATCTCGACTCAGAGGTTGTTAAGGGTGTTCCACGTACATTATGTTCCACATACACGTGTACGGATGTAATGGTATAAGAAAATTGCTTTTCGCATTTTTGATTTTGATTCGCATTCCCATTTTTTTCTCACTTAATCTCTGTTTGAGCAATTGATATTTTGTTCGATTTATTATTACGAAAATAAAGCGAATCGAGTTTATTTTTTTAGTTGAGATGGAAGAACATATTCTAATCAACATGTTTGCATAAATCTCATAGGAAAATGGTCTAATATAGCGGTAAACTGGTAATACAAATTTACCTCGCCAACAAAATAATTTGGTCCAAAACGGCGCCGCACTCAGATGCAGATTCGTGTTTAGACCCGCCGCATTGAAAGGGTTAAAAAATGTCTCTGATATTAATAATAGTATATAACTCATTGCCTACGGGGTCATGGATTCCACGTCAATAGCGTTTTTGTGTATGTCCGGGGCGCGCATATTACAAGCTAGCCGACACTACGCGTTTAATCGACTGTAACTTTTGCAAAGTTTTGTTTTTTTAAATATTTTTTTTGGTTAGAAACTTGATAGTTGCAGTTTTAGATGTAAACAAATTTCAGACCTTGAAAAGATTTTAGGCAAATACGGCAAGGGTCAAAATATTTTAGAGCTCTGCTACAAGAAAGAGTGTGTTTAGAAATTGCAGACTTTTGTCGACAATTGTTTCATGTTTAATATGTTCTGCAAAATCAACACCCCTTAAGAATTTATTTATTACACTGTTATGTTTAATCATTCGCCGATACTATGAGCCTAGATCTACTGTATCTATTATAACGTTTTGTTTTTAATGAATGATTTTTTTATTGTTCTATTTTATTTATGGCGTTCTTGGTATTGGAATGTATTTAAAATATAATGATTTATAACTTTAAAGAAATGGGGCGAGCTTTGTTCTAGAATCTAAGGGTTTGAGACTAAGCTTCTTTTTCATTTCATCAAATTTTGAATTATCTAAATAGTTTAAGGAACCACCGGTCGTTTTAGTAATACGTTAATTTTAACTTGGGTTTTAAAAATAAAATGTAGCAAGGCGGAACCCTAGATTGGAGAGGTGTAAAGATATATCGGATGATAACTGTAAAGAAAATGTTTTTTTTGTTCGAGTGAGCGAAAAATAGCTCCATTATCGAGGTATTTTGTTATTATAATTTTTTCCCATTTCGTTTTTCTACGGTATAAATTTGAATCTAAATTTTCTAAAGATTTTTATCGGATTTTGAGAAGGAAATGGATTTTTTTTTCGGGATTTAATTAAATGTACCATTTTTCTGTCCAGGCTTAGAGATTATTTAAATATTTCTGTAGGGATTTGGTTATAAAAGCAGAACTTGCTGTATCATCAGCAATACAATTTTAAAATTGTTATGTATGTCAACATTCTGGATAAACCACGGAGCGTTAATCATTTGTTTGAGTAATACGTTTATTAAATTAAATATGAGATTTGGCGAGGTGGAACGCAAGATTGGGAACGTATAGGAGTTGTGTGTAACTGAGATGTAAATGAGTTTATTTTTATTTTCTAGAGATGATTTACTTTTTATACTTATTATTATATGGATATGGCTTTATTATATATAACATATATTTTTCAATAATGTTTTTATCTAGTTTTGTAAGCAAGATATTTTTCTTTGTTGTCCGTGGCATTATGTATTTCAATAAAAAATTTGGAAAGATTGATTGATTATTGATTTTAATATACTGCTTTTGGGATTTATTGAAAAGGATCATTTTTCTGTCTAAATTAAATGATAATTTTAATACTCCTGTAGTGAATTGAATCAGCAAAATAGGCTATTATCGTCTGCTTATTGTTAATGTAATCGCTATGTCGCTGATAAAAACTAAGAAAGAACTGATCCTTATAAAACGCCGACGAATATATTACTTGTAGTTGAGTGTAAATTAATAACGAAGAATATTCTTGATCGGAAATACTTGTTAACAGTTTTAGAGTTATATTTTTCTAATTTTAGACTAGTATGTGCTTAATAACGTAAAATTGTTTTATCTTTAACAGCTAAAAAGTACGAAATATAGACAAAGGTGCCTTTTGCAATAGGTTTTCAGTTAATATTTTATCATTAATCGATTTTTCTGTCATTAACGGAATTTTAAAGATTGATTATGAGAGGTTTATAAAAATTTAATAATAAATATTATAATAAGAGGATTTAGAAAAGAAAATGTTAACAAATAATTGGTAAAATGGTTATTACCGCAAAGGCAATTATGTAAAACTTTTGCTAGTGGCTTCCTTAATTTTGTGACGAATATTTTCGTCATATTTTTACGAACTTTAAAATATACCGCTTGTCAATACAGGAGGTTTGTTAAAAAAAAATACGCGAAATTAAAGTTTTTTCAATGTATTCATCAATAACAATATTTCCCTCTTTCAGATACATTAGTGCCAGAGCTTTTTTTAATTTTTTAAAGCACTTTTGAAACGATCATTTTTGGTATAGCATTTAGTTAGCTCCTTCCGCATTTCCGTCTGTATCTTCTCAACGACGATAAAACACTCTACCTTTATGTTCTTTTTATTTTCATGAATAAGAAAGAAGTTTTAAGAGGCTATATTAAATTTTCTATTTTTTCCACGATAAAAAAATATTCATTAATAAATATCTCAGTACTGATTTTATTACCATAAAATTCTATTTTTTACACGGAAATATTAGAAATTTATAAAAGTATGAATATTACTGTTAAATTTTTATTTATTAAAGATGTAGTTTTTTTATTTTTGCAATTGTATCACTGCACCACTGATTTAATATATTTCCTAAATTCTATCCTATCCCGGAATCAATTTCGGTCGAATTTTCGGGGGACCAAAATTATCTAAAAACCCATCCCACGGGTGCCAGACCTTAAAAGCATTACCGCCACAAGTGGACGGGAGCTGTGATTGAAAAATAAGTGCGTCAGTCCAAATAAATTGAAATCCCAAGGTAATACCGAAGTGAGAGTCAAGGATCCATTCGACAGCGTCGTATTAGGGCGTGAAGACTCTTCACGCAACTGCTAGTATTGAACACACTGTGTCACGGACTGTGTAATACGCGAATACGCGTAATAGGCGAAAATTCTCGCCCCGTTGAATTACGCAGTTTTCGCAATAACATTTTGTGCGAATTACACGAATGTTTATCCGCGGCGTTGTTTTATTTATGACTTGTTGGTTTTTCGCTCGGGTTTAGTCTAAAACCGGCTTTATTAAATTTATACAACCGGTCAGGGATAAATATAATTAAAGTAAAGAATGTACATCCCTAATTTTATATACATGCAAATATTTTGATGAATCCCATGGGGCGAGTCAAACAACACTGAGCTAACTTACGACGGGGGCGAGCTGGAAATTATATTTTTAAACTAGAGCGAGACGTGCCGGGGGTAGGATTCGGCGGTCGTGAAATTAATTACACGAAAACTTGCTGAAAAGTAGCTACTTTCACTAGGAAAAATTGTATTTTTTAATTATAACAAACTTCAAATTTTATTTCTAGCTTACATTATAGCGCTAAAAATGAAGTTTGCTTGTTATTAAAAATTGTTCCATAAATGAGAAACGCAAGATTAAAAATAATACTCATAAAACTTTATAGCGTCATGTATAAAAAATAAGCAAGGAGTTTTTATTATTAATATGCAATTTAGTTAAAAATATTTAAATCAATTTCATTATAAAAATTTAAATAAGTAGAAGTTTTGATAAAAAAGAGTTTTGAGTTTATTTTTAATCGAATTGTCGATATTTTTTCATTGCTATATTGGCACATTTGTCCTTGACGTATTTTGACTTTGGTAGCCATATTGGACTATAACTTTACTTTTATAACACAAAAAGTTCACATGTGTTTTAGAAGATTAATCGGTATCGATTAATATACGTGTAATTTATAATTAAAACTCGTAACCTAAAATAATATGAGTCGGAAGTCCGGCAATGATTCAGGTTATTTTTTTTCTATTATCTGAAAATGCCCAAGGATAACAAATTATTTATAACAAGGGATATTTTTTAAATTACATATTTTTAAGATTATTTTTGTACGTATATACAATATACTTTATTATGTAGATTTTAAATCCAACCCAAAAATTCACCTAACCTACAACTAGATTGTTGTAGGCTCCTTTTCCTCTTCCTTTAAAGATTTATAGTGATGTGTATTTATAATAATATTTTTTTTGTTCTTTCTAAGCGTTCGAAAATCTTTAAAATTAGCTAGAAATTTTTAAGCCTACTCAAAATTAATGATGGGTTTTCAAAAGGCTATTTCAAATCTTTGGTTTGTCAACCTAGAAAGATGTATGTTAACATTTAATAAATGGATAACAGAACGTCAAAGATAATAATGGAAATTACTCTGTGTGTATATTGTTTGATAAAGTGTTTTAAAAAGTTTCAGAATGAGTTTCATAGATAAAATACGACATTAATTCTAGGTATATTCTAATATATTTTATAAGTATTGTGTATAAAATAAGAAGCGAAGAATTTATATGCACTTAAAAGAACGTGATTTCTTTTTTATCCGCCTAATAATAATATTTTAATTTATCTAGATTAAAAATGTTCTATCACAGAGGTTCCCAACAGGTTCCAGGTGGACCTCTTGAAGTTCGATGGAAGGCTAAAAAAGGTCTATAGTATTCCAGGGGTGTATTGAGGATCGATGATTTTTTTTGTCTGTTTTAAATTTATATTTATATTTTATCTAGGAGATATATATTCTTTATTTAATAATTTACTAAATAAATTACAAGGAAAAAGCGTGAATTTCATTCCAGCTAGTACAGTTATATTTGGGTTTCGCTCTATAATGGATTTGTTTATTTCTATTTTAAATCGATACGTTGAAAATGTTTAATGTTTATTTATTTTTTTACTACGATGCATTTTCTAAATTTCGAATAATACTTCAGTTGAATTGGAAGTTATATTATTTGTTTATAATTATTTGTTCAACGAAGGGTAGATGTCGTTAAATCAATTAATTCGAACGCGGTAAACTACCCCTCTCATAAATGTTTTTATAATGCATGTCTCTTCCCTTCTTCTTACATACCCCATGGTTAGTATTATATAGAATTCCCTAAACTTGTAGCTTCCTTTGGACACTTATCCGACAATTAACTTAGATCAATCGCGGTTAACTTGCATTATCAAAATAATATGCAACTTCCTTACAAATCATAACACTATTTATGACATTCACAACTAGAAGATGATACCAATGCCCGTTATAAAGTTTTGTGTGTTTAGATATCCCCATCCCCATACCATTATTTTTATCTTTTCTGAGTTCTGATTGAGGCATGATTAAGTCACGTTACCAACTTATTAGGAAAAGCTAGAAATCTTTTTAATTTGCAATTATTAGTATTATAATAATGATGTATTCTATATATTACAGTGAAAAATGTAAAGGGATCGACGTAGAAAATCATTATTTTAAAAGGAGTCATAACACATATTTCAAGTAGAATCATTTTCGTTTTTTTTTAAATGAAATATTGAAAATGGCTGCAAAAGAGATGAAACGATTTTTTTATAAATAATGTAATCTCATTTTAAACATTTTTTTGTGAATGTATATTTGATATATTATGGTATTACACCGCTGTTACGATCGATTGGCCACCATCGTTGCAGAACATTCTTCCAGACGTACAAATGAATTGTGGCGTTGTTCAGCAGCGCATTCTCAGCTTTTTGAATAATGTACGAGAGCGAAGCACAATTATAAGAATAACATGACATGCAAGCGTTATTACTTCTAGGATTAGAGTTTGCTTTGTGTAATCAATCTAATGACAGGCAGACACAGGCATACATACGTACATCCAAGTTACCATAATGGATTTGCTGAACGTTTGTCTGGCTACGTACTGACTGGCTGGCTGCACGCTGAAAATTACAGCCAGCTCCGCTTGTGTGTTACTACACGTGTACGCTGAAAATAAGTATACGACCGAACCAACTTTCAGACAATTAAATTAGTCTGCAATTGATTTTGCCAACAATTTATTACATTAATATTTAAAGTACGTGGATTTAGACTAATCGGATTATAATCTGTTTTGTTTAGAATTCAGACGTTGATATAAAATTCAGTTAACAATGTGTTTTCATAAAAAATATATTTAATTTTATTCAATTATGTTTAATTTATTATGGAGATTAGAGAGACTATTCGATAATACTTATCAATATTTTAATTTAAATTTTTGACAAGCATTTTTTCTCACTGTTTGAATTATTATATCCTCGAGTACGAGTGATAAAAGTGAATACCATATGTTTTGATCATATGGACAAGCCAGGGACATTATGATGAATGTGCACGTCATATAATATGTATGTTTTGCGGTACTGTTTTATTTTCCCCCTATAAGAACATGGCGGAAGACCTTATAACTTTTAACTATCCACTCAAGGAGAGAGCGAAAAGTTTCCTTACGTCCTCCTAAGGGAGCGTGTAAGGGTCACTTTGGAGTGAGATTTAATATTAATGAAGGAAGGCTTCGAGGGTTTTCCCATGGCACGGCCATATTTCGACACACTCGTGTATTATTAGGTAATTCCGGCTCGGTTCCTGACTTTCCACTTTCGAGAGATGTATCATTCTAATTTAACTCGGACGTTTGAATTTATTTATGAAAAAATAGCTAAATTTAAACAAGCCATTTATCTATTTTTTCTGTAACACATTGTTAATATAATAATATTAATCATTTAATAAATTTCTTTTTTCTTATTTTTATATAATTAATATCGTATATTTGTATCTACACTATTAGATTTTTTTTAAATCACATTTAACCTCGTGGTAGGAGTATAAGATTTTAATAGCGTTAAAAGAGCATTCGAGCTGAAATAACCATTAGTTAATTTCCGAATAGAATCATGATAATGGAATTCTGTGCTAAACTGAATATGTACGGATATTTGCATTTATCTTTGAATTTTTTAAAATAATATTTTAAAAATAATAAGCACTTTTATTATTTTTATAAGAACGCATGATCAAAGACGTTTAATAAACTCATACATACATTCTTATTTAATTGAGCTGATAAAGAATCTCTGACTTATATGTATATTAAATATTTTGTAATAAAGAGTAATAATTTTAGGCCAAAAAAATGTATTACGTATTTTTAAATATTAATTCGATTCCGTTGAAAATCACGAAAGTATTATAATAATTTTATTGCTTTGAATATATCAGGAATCTTTGATATGTCGTATTTATTTTTATAATTATCATCCTACGCTCGATATATCATTATCTAAAGAAATATTATATAGCATTCATGGAAAATGTAAATAATAATGATAGTGAATCAATGAATGATGTCAGATCTTGTTTTCTAATGATAAATTAAATTTAGTCACTAATTCTTTACAAAGCACTTACTGACTGGCAAAGTGTTTGAAGTGCAACGATGTGAACCTCGCAACTCAGGCGTTCTATGACGTGTTTATAAGTGTTTGATTTCGTGTCTCCTTAAGCGCGGACTTTAACCGTAAAAGTTTTTCCCAAATGGTTCTCTATGGAGGCAATTACCCTAGTAACGGAAGCCTCCATCCACAGAGCGTGGAAACAGTCCGCCAACCCAGAGTACCGTGAGAATTCGTGTGCCTCGGAGAGAAATTACAGGCGACAGTTCACAAGGACCATCGCGACTACGTGTTGTTATGTGAGCAACGTCTGATGGAGATCTCCAAATTTTTTGGAATTACATTAAAGGCAAAACGAACTGACAACTCCGTAACACATGGTATTTGATGGTGTTACTACTTTACATAACTCCAAACAAATTGTGTTCAGCACCGCTGTACTTCCAGTCAGTATTCGACAACCCCGGGACTCATACTGATCGCGATATTAGTTTATCATCCTACTATTCGAATGCACCACAGCTAATCATCGACACCGTAGATATACAAAGCTCAAATGACGTTTGCTTTTGGAAAATTAATTTCGAAACGATCAGCTGGACCCGATCGTATACCTTCTTTCGTTCTAAAAGCATGTCAAGATGAACTAACTGAGCCTCTTCGTCATATTTTCAACCTATCGATAAAGTCGTCCCAGTTTCAGACTTGTGGAAACTTTTCAAAGTCACTCCATATTTAAAAAGGAGATAAGTCAGATAATGTAATTACAGACCAGTGGCTGTTCTATACGGATACACGATTGTTTGAGATGATTCTGCATAAATGTATTTAACCATATTGAATGTAGAATTATCGACGAAGCAATATGGATTTCGGCAACCTGGACGCTCAACAGTCACGGGCGCTAGCAGTTTTCAAACTTTGTGTCTAAGTCATTGGACAAGGGGTTCGATCGACGTTATCTACAACGACTTTGAAAAGCGTTTGATAAAGTCGATAATGCCAGACTCATTCTGAAACTGGGCCAGTTTCGGGTTATCGGATAATCTCGTACGCTTCTTCTCGAGTTACCTTTCAGAGAGGAAACAATATGTGAAATACGACTCCCAAACGTCGTATACATACAATACACCTTCCGGTATTCCACAGGGATCAAATTTAGGACCTTTATTATTTATTTTATTTATAAATGATATTCATAGTGTCCTTCAATGTAAATTCTCACTTTTCGCAGACGACTTAAAAATATTTCGATCTATTACTTCAGTGGAAGATGCCCTTTCGTTGCAGCTGGACATTGATTCTTTGCACGGTTGGTCAATACTAAATCGTCTTCCATTAAGTATTGGAAAGTGTCAAACAATGACATTTTCTAGATCAAAAGAGCCCATCATATTTAATTACAGTCTTGGGAGCGTAACTCTCTCTAAGCAATCGTCTGTTAAAGATCTGGGTATTTTGTTTGATTCTAAGTTAAAATTTAGTTTACATGTATCGGACGTGTGTATGAGATCGTCAAGAATGTTGGGCTTCGTCTTGAGAAATTCTCACCATACGTAGCACCTTAGTCATACGGAGGTGCTATACGATGCACGTGGTCCGGAGCTTGCTCGATCAGGATTCCATTATATGGGCGCCTTATGACGCCTCGGGTACCCTCAGATTAGAGAATGCAAGAAGAAATTTCTTGAAGTATCTCTACATGAGAGTTTAGTTCTAGGATTTATGCAGCGCATGGGTGCAGGGTTGCCTGAAGTATATAACCCTTGAGAAAGAAGATCGATTTACTTGGCAAAGCACTTCTTCAAGCTATTGGTTGGCCTGTCATAACCCCTTGTACTGTGCGAGTTGTCATATGGGCGCCACCTCACTACCATCGAACCCGTTCACGTGTGCTTTTCTTCCCGCCAAAGGCGGACAAGGCACTCGGGGGCTTCTACGGTAGCCAGAGCTATTACTTTGCTCAACCATTTGGCCGATATGTGGATTATATTCGATGTCAAATATAGCCGTTTGTTGATATCCTATATGAAATATTATAATTCTTTTCTTCAATTTATTGTAATATGGACATGTATATATTTTCATTATGTAATATATAATATTTGTTATGTAATATATATTTTCTCATGTATTTATTATGTGTTGTCGTGATTGTGAACTGGGTCATTCTGTAATGCCAATCACGCATTGTCTTTAAATAAATAATAAATAAATAAAATAAATAAAGCAGGGGGAAAATCTTCAGAGAATCTTGTTTTTCATCTTGAGAATCTCTCATAGTCGTTAGGCGATACTCTGTTTTATAATAATATTTAAATCTTCAACTATTCATAGTAAACCAAAATAGATAAAATAATGATTTCATTATTACAGAAAATTGTCTAATAATTTTATTTATTAATATTCATTTTGATCAGGGGTCGATAATGTGGTGGCCACGGCGCCCAGGATGCAAGTTCATATCTATAGTTGTCACTAATAATTTTAATAAAAAATCGTATTTTTACACGTTAGATACGTTCTACCAAAAACTGTGCAAAAAATAAAATTGTAAAACTGCGTTACTTTAAAAATAACAACATTTTGGTAAAAAAAAATATTTACTTTTCCCTATCGACTATTGAAACATAGAATTATGTCCTTCTGTGCCTATAAACACTGGGATATAACAAAGTCCGAAATTAAAAATTAAATATTAGTTATTTTTAATAGACCGTGTTATTCAGAAAACGTTTAAAAAAGAGAAGAGTATGTAGTAAATTTAGCAACATTATTTTTATATTTAAATTTTACACCTCCCTCCTCTTCATCTCTCAGTGACAACTGAAATCTCCTATTTCTGAAATATGTCCTCATAGCAAAAAAGGTTGCCGACCTCGTTTAAGCATATTATTATTATAATAAAATGTTAAAATATAAATATTAAAAATCGTTAATTCAATAATACGTAACCACAGTTTAAATAAAAATAATTAAATTATTAACTTTCCTAAATTTTGAGTTTTAAATATTATAGAGTATAAGGAAGTATTAAACATAAAATTAGGTAAAAAAATGTTGATTTTTATTGAGATGGTTTAAAAAAGTTAGATCATACATAAGTACACTATTCAAAATTAATTATTTTTATCAAAATTGTAAAAAAAAATGAAATTTTATATTTTAAATAAAAGTGTTCGCACAAGACCAGGATGGCTATCATATTGTTTTCCAATTGCAAACGTAAAATTGACTTCTGAGGATGCCACCATATCTGGACCGCAGTCATCGGGAATCACATAGAGGCCACGCATTGAATTCGTAATCACAGTAATCAAGTAAACCTATAATTTATTATTAATATAAATATGTTATAAATATTTGTACGATTTAAAATTTACCTGATCTTTTTCAATAAAGCAGGGTGATTTGAATTCATATGTATGCAATTTTTCTTCAGTAGTCGGGGTTGTCGCATAAAATCTGATAAGATTTTTTAACGTAGTAAAACAGAATATGGTTATTTCTACCTCTTCTTCGTGGTATTCGGCCAGAGTTCCTCTTTCAGTAGGTAGCTGCAAACATTTTATTTTTAAATAAAATTAATGAATATTTTCGATTTAAAATTTACCTGTAATCCGAATAAATATATATCTTTATCGACTATAAAACTCATTTTTGATCTATTATCGAAACAAATCTTTTTATCTCTTATTTCCCTCGTACAGTACAGCATCGGCTTGTATTTCTAAAATATATAAAATTGATAGATTTATTATTATGTATAATATATTAGTAATGTTTGTGTACGTACGATATTTCTTGCTTTAGTCGATGTGCAAAAATCTTTCGGCAATTTAAATTCAGTCATTGGTGATGTTAATCGTTTTAATATCGCAAAAGAAAGAGATTTTGGCATAAAATTGGCTATGCCAGGTCCTAGCAGAAAGTCTTTAGCAGGCAATGTTAAAAATCGCAGTTTTTTTAATGCATCATTTACCCATTCCGAAGGAAAAGCTAAAATACACGCGCATACATTACTTAATAGTTATTGATATCAATAATTTTAAATTAAAAATAATCAATAAAATTAACGTGTTTTAACTAAATGTGTCACTGTCATATTAGCAATCTCATAGGCTTCAATAGCATTAAATAAATCCAATTCATTGTCGATGTTTAAATCGTCTTGATCCAATATATCTAATATAGTATGTAATTCCACACGGAGAAAGCTTGTTGACGCTAGTGCCGCTTTGGCATTGTCGCGAATTTTCTGAAAAAATCAGTAATATTATAAAAACATTTTTTTTCTTACAATTGAGATCATAAAATAATAAAAATGATAATTATTTCATCCATCTTAAGCTTATATTTGATAGAGCTTCTCTTTGGATTTTATACAGTCTTGATTCAGAAAATCATAGAACAAAGAGCTTAGTTATTTCCAAATATGTTCAATTGTTTTTAAGCATTTTTATTTATATAACACAGATTCTCAATATGATTTAAATCAGATCATTTTTATTACATACATTACATAAATTTTATATTTGATAAACATTTGAATAATATAAAAAGTAGGGATGTCAAATGACAGTAAAATGGGAGTAAATTTAACGAAACGTTTGTCAAATTTACTCAGTAAGCTACTCAGTAATAAATTACTCAGATTAGCGTGCTAGAGCTGTATCCTAAGTTCAGAATGTTATACTTACAATAATTAGATAGTACGTGAGCTAAAATAATTCAGTAGGACCTCGCTTAACAAGTACCTCTCATAACGAAAGACGAGGAGAGTCCAGAACTGTTCCCCTGCTACATCAGTCTAGCATTCTTTTCGCTAGCATCTTTGTGTTACTTATGTTCGTACATTTTTCCAAGCCTGTGCTCAAGTACGTTTTTGTATTTTTTTTTGTACAATGTTTAACAACCATACCGAAAATGTTCCCGAAAAAAAACAGCAAAAAACAGTTATGCGAAAGTGAAAGGTTAGTTCTTATAAATATCTTCTGCATCAGGTACCTTGACTGTTTGGGGATGTAGAGGATATATTTGTTCTTGTTTTTGCCACATTGATTGTCGACTTTTGGCGAGCTAAAATCATTATGTAGCTCCTAATCCAGCCGATTTGCAAATTATCTTCTTTCTTTCTAACTGTCATTTTCCTTCCATTTTTCCTTACATGGTGGTCTACAGAAGTCAATACTTTGGTCCAAGAATGAGGTGTCCAAAGTATTCAATTTTATATTCTTCCGTTTTAAAGGCTTTAGCTACCAACAATGATCATGTTTCGTACTTAGTACCGCTGAGTTCAGAGCCGGATCTTTAAGAAGAGTCGGCGACAAATCTAACATTTATTTTTACCTCCCAACTTACTGATGTAGGTAGCCAGGAAGACCTCTGATCTAACAATACCTAGCATATGAGCAAATTTCTTTTAATATTAACTATTAATATTCATCTTAGACAAGCTCAGTTTACATATTCAGCGACGTTTGATGCGCTTTGTCACTTCATGCCATTATCATCGTGTCTTTCGAGAAACATTGTTTATTATTTCCCCTCCAATTCGTACTCTAAACGGACAGTCTTGTGTCGCACTAGAACATCATTTGTGTGAAGGAGACGTGATTTAATCCCCGACCTCGTTAAGGATCATCAAAGTCCGAAGAAGAAGATGTATTTAAGGAAAGCCGTTATGGTTTAAGAAGTTTAATAGAAGTATGGCATCTGAAACGTTGTGAGCAACAAGCTCCGACACAAAGTCAAACTTTGAGAAGCTCGTAGATTTTGAGGGCTACCTGCGGTAACAGATTATTAATTGTGACAAGACGGGTCTTTTCTGGAAAAAGATCTCAAAGTGAACATCTTTAATAGCAGAGGAGAATGCATTGCTTGACCACAAACCAATGAAAGATCACCAGACGCAGCGATTTGCAAATTAAACTGCTGTTTGTTTACCATTATCCCAGCTTGTAGTTAGTGAGATTATATTAAGATCATGGGAATAAAGGTGGATAACAATGATATAGACGATATTATTGAAGAACACAGCCAAGCTGATCACTGAAAAACCTATGGAGCAGCGTTGTATGTAGTAGCAAACATTTGCGAGATGAGTTTACCAGAGAAGAAGGTGGAAGATTTTACAGCAAAGCAACAATCCTCTGTAGCAATTAGAGAAATGCTAAAAGCATAAGAAATTGTTGTATAGTCGATGAAAAAGCATCGCCCTAATAAGTTATGTCTCTAGACAAATTTCTAGTAAAAAATTGGAATTCATCAGTATTTTTTATTTTTGTTTCATTTCGCGATCGAAGAAAAAATAATCCATGCCCCTTTACAGCGTATATATGTATAATTTTATGTGAATAAACGTATTTTACAATAATTATCTTAAAAATAATCATGCCATCAACGGTATTTTTTTTATTAAAAAACTTTACCTGCATAGTATTTTGAGCAATTCTTCTATTTCTAAATGCCTTGGAAATTTCATAAGTCTTAAAATATGTGTCAACGGTTGTATTTGCATCCATATACTCTAAACATCGAGTCATCAAAATTGGAAGCTTATATTTTTCAGCAGCTTCACATAGTTCATAAGCCATATCAAAGTTTTCAATGTCAATTTCTTCAATATAGATGTATCTATAAAATTAAACTTATTAATATTATATGCATATTCAGATTTTATGAATTATAATTTGTATTATGTTTATGAACTAACTTTTTCATTTCGATGAAAATTTTCGGCTCGACGAACTGTATTTTATAATGATTGTCACTGTTTGATTTTTCGCCGAACAACAATATTTCGAATGACGGTGACGCCATTGCCATGATAGTCTTATGGCCAACCATCTCCTCTGTTTCATAGCCACAACCGACGGTAAATTTGCAATCAGACATATATCCGGTATTCAGCAAATGCCTTCTCCTGTCTTTGATATTAACACAGCCAGCTTGCCAATCATCACCACTGTTTCCAGCCATGTTTATGTGAATAATATTATCGTTGGTGATTTTAACACAGAATTATTCGGATACACTAGCGTATCTTTAAATAAATGACAATACTAATACTAATGTTGCTACTAAGAAAAAATATATTATAACTAAATAATAATGAAATAATCATTATATTACATGTTATTAATTTTTAAAATCATATAAATAATTTAATTATGTATCATGGAATATTATCTGTGTTTCCCGATAGTTATATTTTGAATAAAATATAATTGTGACATAAAATCTATAATATTAACATTTATTGTTACAATTACGACGATATATTAATGACATTGTCATATTTCATAACTCTGTATATGTTATGATTTATTTGAATCGAAAATATTTAAATGAAACGTGTCATTGTTATTTTTTTCTGTCCGTAAATGAATTTATTAGGACCGATTAAAAATAAATTTGATTTTTTATTTTGAATTCAATATTTTTAAAATAATTTATACAAATATTTTACGAAAATAGATTACTAAAATATGATATAATATAATGGTATATTGTAGGAGAATTCGTTTTTAAATTTAAATCAGCTTCTGGTGATCATTGACGATGATCTCAAAAATAGAATATTGCATCATTATTTATTCTAGATCAGAGTGGTTATACCACTTGTTTAAATAAATAATTAATGTGCGGCAAATTTCTTATTATAAAAAAAAGTTCTGAAGTTCGCATATTAAAGCCTTTTGTATCGGGCTCTGGTGTTTTTTGTAGTGCTGTGTCAGTCTGACTGGGGTCACATCAATATCATTCTATTAATGTATAGCAGGGGTAGAAAACATATAAAAATAAAAATATATTCCATACGCATATTTTAAATTGAATAAAAACAGATATCACTTGAAAAATAATTTAATTAATTAGTTATTCCCATATTTACATTATTATTCCATATGCAATTTATTTTTTCAATGCTTGTTTTAAACTCCTTTTAATTTAATTTCATTTAGAATGTAGTTAAGTTTACAT
Organism: Philopotamus ludificatus; assembly: GCA_022495035.1. Classification (NCBI taxonomy): domain Eukaryota; kingdom Metazoa; phylum Arthropoda; class Insecta; order Trichoptera; family Philopotamidae; genus Philopotamus; species Philopotamus ludificatus. The sequence goes on along the minus strand of JAGXCT010037071.1, from coordinate 74,876 downwards.
AAAACTTTTGGGATTACTTTAAAGCTTTAATTAAAAATTAACTGCGTTCCGTTTTTCGCTATTAATTTTATTTTATATGATCAAAAAATAAAACAACATCTGTTTGATTGAAAAAAAATCTATATTTATAAACATGGCTTAGATAATGAAAAAAAAAAAGTATTAAATTATTATGAATCAAAAAGCTCTTAAGAATATAGAAGCCTGGGACCTGAAGAACAGGCCGAGTTTGTAGGGAGTGCTATTGTGGTGGGAAACGACTCTGGGTACTATCTCGATCAACCTAGCCTGGGATAGTCGCATCTCTATACTACTTACTAATGACTCAGATACCAAAAAATATTTCTTACCGGATTTTAAAGGGACGCAGCGACGAGCGTATTGGCTTTCGGTAATTGAGGAGGTTAATCTTTTGTGGTTAAGGTGTGGCGAACATCTCTGTCGTCTGTCCTGTTCAGATATCGATGTCAAATTTCTCGAGTCATACTTCGTCCTGTTTATCAGTTTTGTGATGTACTTTCTCCTGCATTTGGACATCAATTCTTTGGTTGAATAGGCATCTAATAATCGTCTGCCGCTTAGTGTTGTGAAATTTAAAGAATTTCTAACCTTTAATTACACACTGGGAACGTAACTCTTCCCAGGCACTAGTCAATTAAGATCTGGGAGTTATATTCAACTCTAGATTTAGATTCAATTCACATGCTTACGAAGTATATAATAGAGCTTTTAAAATGTTGGGCATTGGATTTTACCCGAGCTTATACCCCAACGCATGGATTCAGGGTTAACTGGAATATGTAACTCTCGAGTAAAGAAGGTCAATTTACTTGGCAAAGCACGTTTTCAAGCTGTTGGTTGTCGCAGTACATAGCCCCCTTGTATTGAGTAATTTTCCCTTAAGGGGTCCCCTAACTACTATCGATGCGTGAGGACAGGTACTCTCGGATACTCTCCATCTACTAAACCACTTGGCTGACCACGTAATATTTCCAATGTAAAGTATCGCCAGTTCGTTGATCTCTTATAAGAGATTTTATATTATCATATAACAGAGCAATTAATGACGATACTTATATACTTATCTACATTTTTTTTCCTATATTTTTTGGTTATTATGGTTGGCAAGTTGGATCACTCTGTATTGCCAACCACGCATTGTTTTTAAATAAATAAATAAATGTATTTTATATCGTTTAAATTTAGTTGAATTTTCTCCAGCGATTGTCGCTTCTGACATCAAATATTTGTGATTTTACCTTCTCGAGAGACAGATTTTTGTAGTCAGATAACGTTGACTTATCCGTAGAAACGAAAGATATGAGGATTATTATTATTAGAGGGGAAGAATGACGTAACTACATAGCAAGTTATTATAAAAAAAACTGATTTTGAAAAAATATTTTACAGTTATTACCTTATTCGCGGCACGTATTCAATTATTATGCAATAATCGAATTATATTTTTTTTTTAGTTAAAACAAATATCTTTGCTTGATTTTTGACCATCATTGCTCCAAAACCCTTTTTTACAGTTTTATAGCTATTTTTATGGTCTTTTATTATAGATTATTAAAATATAGAATATTTTGAAAATATGTATTATCTTTTATTAAGATTAGTACAGAGAAACAAGAGTTCAGATAAGACAAATAACCAATGAAAAAAAATCCAACAGAGGAATGAAAAATCATATTTTTAATTATTTTTTTTTCCCCGCCAAATATTTTCGCGAGCACGGATTTTCAACGCAAAAAGTTCAATAATTTTTTAACTACAGAGCTTTTTAAAAGTTTCATAGTTATCGCGCAAAAATGAATAGATTTACAATCATTTACTATGACCCGAAAATGTGCAACGAACAGTTATTTGTTTTTAATTGCCAATTTTTTCAATACGCATAATTGACTTTTGTGTTAAAATTTAAATGCAATTAAAATTAGTTTGAGCTCCCCTGTTCAATCGCACATTTGAAACAAATTCCGAACAACTGCTCGCACATGCAATTGCAATTTGAGTTTGTTCTCGTCATTGTTTTAACCTGTCCATTGTTTGCATTTAGCTTTTTCATCATCAGCACATGCAAAACGTAAAAGTTTAGCGAACACCCTCCGTGTGAGGAAAAAAGCTGATTGATGAATCCAACAACTGGACCGTGTATTGTGCAAACGTTAAAACTTGCTGTACCAATTTGCGATACGTCCAACAATATAAAATAATTAAACTCGACGTGATTGTTGTCAATTGCGCATATGTATAAAAATCAGTCTTTTATGTTCGTACATAAAACTAGAATAGTAACAAACATTTTTATGACATAACATAATTATATGCAACAGGCGACAATCGACGTGAGACGGAAGCGTGTCGCTTGATGATTGTTGTGTGCTGTAACCGGCTACTCTCAAAAATAAATAAAATATTTTTTATTTATATTTTCTTGTTATTTACCCGCAGATTTGCCATAGTATAACTGGCGTGAAAAATTCCACTTGTAAGCAACAATTGGAAAGGCGCTCGACTTTAGGGAAATACACAAAAAAAATGTGAAAGCTTGATAGGCATGAAAAAACAAGCGTTGCGTCATCATGCCAGCCATCATTAATTCTTGAAAATTAAAATTGTGTTTTTGGTGAGACCATAGATTATCTTCAGCGGTGGTGACGTACCTTCATTAGTCATCGGCGAGCTGGCGGGCTGCGGGGTTGAGGGGTGGGACCGCGAGGGCTCAACCCCACCCACCCCTTCAGTGGAAGGCTGTACCAACTTTTCATTTTCAATGAGATTATAATGCCCGGTCGGGGGGGAGGTTAAACAATTAAGAAAGCAAGCTTTTTACACACGAACACTTAATGTATACAAAAGCATATTTTTTTCGTTTCGTTGTACAAAAGAAAAGTTAAATGCGAGCTGAAAAAAAAACAGGAGACTTTCGCTGGTGTATTATGTTTTTTTCCATTGTATCTTTGTTATTTATGAAAATGTCATTAGTTCAAGTTTTTAGGTTGATGTATAATTATTTGGACTCGAACTTTGTATTTTTACGAAACAATTAAACAATTTTTCTTTTGCTGCATATTTTATCAGAATTATCAAGAAGTTTATAAAAATAAAAATAAAAAAAAAATAAACCGGAAGAGTCAAATTCTTAGTTAAATATAGAGTTGATGCAAAAGTTCTGACATTTTTGTATAATACTAGTAAAATAGTTTTTTTCGAAAATTATGTATAGCATCATTTTATTAGCGGGACCGAAGAGTAGTCAAAATTTATCCGATGAGCTCATTCACAGTTTTTTTTATCGAGACACGATCCCGCAAACACGTTAGTTTTGTTATTACGTTAAAGCTATTGTTGTAAAATAAATTTTTCGGTTAATTTTTATTTCTACTAAGAGGAAAAGATGTCAGACCCAATAATGGAAGAAGCGTCGAATTACATAATAATACAATAATCCTGTACGAAAAAACAATGGCTTTCTTCTGGAGAAGTACCTGTTCCGACCGCTGGAAGGTTCTTGTTTGTGTATGGTGGGATTTTTCTGGAATTATACACTATGAATTGGTTGAACCTGGTCAGACCGTTTCAGCGACAGTGTATTATGAACAACTCGAGCAAATTAAAGCGAAAATGATTAGTGTTTCATCAGGACAACTTGCGACCACAAGTAGCGATGATGACCATTATAAGCGCAATTAATTAAATTCGGATGTTATTAAGCACTCACTGTATTCTCTAGACATTGCTCCTCCTTATTATCTTTAATTCAGATTTCAGGTAAAAACTTTCCTTAACATTTTTTTGCTTCAAAGTCAAACGAGTTTTAGTCCAATTGTATTAATTAATTGAGGCAGAAGAATTTTATATGAACTAATGAAGAATATCTTATTTTTCGGTTGTTTTTGACAGATCGGTTATGGACCTCCATATTTATCTTTTAAATTATACCTAGAAATTTTTTATTTAAAGAAATGTGGTTATATAATACCCTTATGATTTATTTTACCAATCCGTTTTAAGCTGTGGACCATAGACCTGTAAGTTTTTGCAGGATTCCTCAATACGGTTTGCAGATTCCGATTTAAATTTTCGATATTTAATTACACGTATTAAATAATGCTTTATTTTTGGTACCTCTAATACTTATCATACTAAAAATTTGAGCTTTGTAAAGATTCTAAAACAACCACAATATTTTCCTAATTTTAACTACATCTGAATACACATTAACTATTTCATATTTTGTTTTGGGTAAAGCGAAAAAAGAAATATCAAATAATTCTTTTTTTATTACGTTAAATCGTTGGAAACACTGACGCTAATCCAAAAGCTTAGTGATTTTTTAAGAAATTAATTTATTGTGAATTTTGGAATGATTTAAATATTACGGGAAGTGGTCACGGTTTTTAATTTATCAAGATGTTTTTTTCTTATAATTTCTTTTTAAATACCATATATATAAATAAATAAAATACAATGAAAAAAAACATATAAACCTTCGAAAATATGTTATATTTTTTTGGATACTGTGCAAGAAAATTACACAGCATTAACGAGTGTTTACCGATCTGAATTATTGCGGTCCTTCACTTATCGCCGAACCCTAAAAAAGGCCATGCCATTATGTAGGAGGTCCTTATTAAGCCAACGACCTTAATTTTGAAATTTATTTGTATACAGAAATATACCTTTGCAAGGGAAACGAACGTAACGATATTATTATGCTAAGGAAAATTCGAGTAGGCGGCCATTACAATTTTTGCATAATATTTTTTTTTGCGCGCAAAAACAATATGCTCGAAATTATCATAAATTAGTACACCCTGTTAATAATAAATTAAGCTTTAAAATAAAAATATGAGCTTTTTCATACGTGTATATATTTTGCGTGATATACGATATTTATGTAAATATCGAAAAATTCGCGCATTCAATCTGCATATCGACGTGTTGTGTAACACTTTCTTCGCCTCGGAGGAAAATCAATCATTTTTATGTCTTCCGAATGTTTTGTCCTTGATATCTCTCTTATATACGGCCATACATCTCGAAGATCTGGATTTATTGTTATTAAATTTTCCTCCTATTTTTCATATATAATCTAATATATTTGTGTCGCACGGTCTGAATGATTATTTAACATTAAGCCGGGATGTAAATCACCCCCATACACATCATCAACAGCCTCGGAAACAATCCAACAGTAATAATTGTAAATTGACGAGCCCGCTTACGGAATAATCCGTAATAAATATTTACGGTACACAATAAACATTACAACTTTGTAATGTAACTCACCGAGTTGTGTTTCTGTGTTATACACTCTCGCAGTCTCGATTTGCGAATTCCCTCATCTCCAGGGCCGCATCTCCCGGGCCAGAGTTAACATTCGTTTTCGGGTATTCGTCCTATTTAGAAGGATAAATACACATTTCACTTCAAAAAGTGTGAGTAAAAACAAACATGACTAATGGAAGCCACCCCCAGCCTCCACTTCGCACTGACAAAGCCATCCCACCCTCCCGGTCCACCTCTCGTCAGTGTGTACATTCTGCGAATGAATTCCACATTCTATTGCTCCTTTCCATAATGCCTCCCTATCAAACTGTTGTGATTAAATTGTCTCTGGTAAGGATTTATTTGCAGTGCTCGTTCTGTGTAATCATAAAAGATTACCTACCACTGATGCAAATGTATTTATATAAATAAATATACGTGTATCGAGGCTCTTTTTATGAAGTTATGCGGTGAATATTTCATGCAAATTCAGGGTTTTGATACGCAAATTTTGTAAACGACAGCGAAGCCGAAGAAACGATTGTTTTCCTCACTGGAAATATAATAAATTACCTTTCAATAAAATATAAAATCATATTTTTCTTAATAAAATCAATACTTGAAAAATATATCTATAAAGTGCTTTTTTTTATGAAAATACTAAAGCTATTATAGCGATTATAATCAATGATTATATTTCTAAATATTTTTTTTAAACAAAACAATACTGATATCGATCCAAATTCCGTCTGTGTCATTTTCATTTTCACTAACACATTTTAGAGGCTCTTTAAAATTTAAAATAACTACAGGAAATAATATCGATTTTTTTTCTGGTCGTCCTAATTTCTGTCTTATAGTTAGTTTTAAATTTCTTTCCGCAATGCCTTTTCCTATATTTTTATCTGACATATTGAATTGCCAAAGGCCTAATGTTGCGATGTCCGAGGCTGAAGCCCCTCTTGGTACCCTACCCTCTGATAAGCCCTAAATATTATACCAGTTAATGATTTTCACATAATATAATCAGAATTTAATGATGATTATTAAAAAAATATACTTTTTTCTGGTTAATTTGTGTTATTTTTGTAAAATACTTATCATATTTAATATGTAATAAAATCGTTAATTATTTAAATACAAATATAATCAAGATTTTGTTTAATTAAATTGACAATAATAATTAAAAATTGGTTTAAATGATTTTTTTATTATTAAATATCTTTTAAAAACTCATCTCCCATGAAATTCGTGGATTCCACGTCAAAAAACGTTTTTGCGTATGTCCGGGGCGCGCATTTTACACGCTAGCCGATACTACGCGTTTGATCAGCTGTAACTTTTACAACTTTTTTTTGTTTTATGCAATACAAAAAAAATGTCAGACCTTGAGAACATTTTGGGCAAATGCGGCAAGTGCATATAAAACCGTTTGTTTGAAATATTTTATGACGCTTTTACACGGGGTGTGTTTATGTTTAATGTTTAATATTTACTGCAAAATGAACATTATTTAAGAATGTTATTTTTTTTATTACAGTGATATAATCATTTGTTTTTTCGTCAATCGATACTATGCGCTTTGATCTACTGTATCTATTACAACACTTTCTTTTTTCTCAAATATTTTTTTTATCGGTAGGATATTTAGTTTTATTTTGATGAATAAATTCTTACTGATGTAATATCGCAATAGTTCTCTTTTATTTATGACGTTCCTCAACATTCGCAGCTATAAAAACAGCTGTTCTGGATAATAAAAAATATGGCCTATCCCAGTAACTCAGGGGCTAATGATCTTGAAAAATCAACATTCAAAGACCAAGTTCAATTCTCGTTTTATACAAATTTTATATAAAACAGGCGTATGTTCATAAATAATAATAGTCATTTAATATAATTAATTAGGCATACTTGTTATAGTACCATGAATGCTAACTATTTTTCGTGCGCATGCTAAATATTACCCAATTAATATTTGGCAACGGTCTGGCGTGTCAAACTGCTTTTATTTATTTATTTAAATACTTATAATCTACAGTTATGCTATAAATAGCTCAATGAGTTATATATTAAAACAAACAAAAAATAATCTGCATATCGTTCAAGTGCCAACTAATTTGTTATATGTGCCATCTCTTACACGCCTTCTCCAAATTGGCAACCTCTGGTATAATATATAAGTATTTCCTAAAAAAAATGTATTTTCAAAGATTTTTCCAATACAAAACGATATCTAAATATATTCAAATTTAATCTGAATCGTTTTGATATTCAGATTTATTAGTAATATAAATAATATTTTCAGGGCTTTTCTGATATACTGTTATTTTTTTCTGTCTTATTGATAGTTTTAAAGTTAATTCAATATCATCTAATTTGGGATTACAATTTCATATGCTACAACTACTTATTTAATATATCGTATTATAAATCCTGCTGAATAAAATATTTTTTTAATAATACTTTATACCCAATTTCTATCTAATAATAGTTATGAAAAATAATATTCTATATAATGCAAAACTCGACTCACTAATTAACCCAATTATAAATACAATAAAATCTCGATATAACGGAATAATGCGAATAAAAAGGTTGGTTTTTTCCGAATGCGTTTTTAATAAAGAAAATAAAGGACACAATACAAAGCCAGTGAAGAATATTTTATTATTTTTAACAACGATGAAGTATTTATGAAAACTTTCATTCAAGAAAAAAAATCTCCTATCAAATAGAAATTATTAAACAAAAAT
>JAGXCT010037071.1:0-66833 GCA_022495035.1 Philopotamus ludificatus | reverse complement strand
TGTTTATTTGTACATATAAAGTTAATTATAGAAACACTAAAAAACTGGATAACATTAACCTTGTAAGTGAGAGGTATTGGCACAAACGATTTTTCAGCAAAAAAATTAAACAATGTTTTTTTCTATTTATTTATAAAAAAATGTATTTTATTAAATAGAATATCAGACCAAACCCTATAGATGTTTCTTATTCATTTTACTAATGATTTTTTTTATGTATTCGTAAAATACAATTAATGAGAGTAGAACGTAGATTCGACCAAAAGTATCTAGAGGTTTAAAGGATATTTTTTTTTAACAATTTTCGGATTTTATCGCATATTTTGTCCGTTTTATCCGAAGTCCGTTACATCGAGATTGAACTGTCCTTATAAATTAAGGTAATTTATGTCGAAAAGATACGTTTTTAGTATTTTTTTCAGTCTTATAAATTTTATTTAATTGAAAAATATAATATCCCAAAACACAAACTTCATTAGAAATTCCGTGCTGTTTTTTTTCCTGAGCGTAATCTCTAGAAAGCCCACTAAAAAGCTATTATCGAGTTTATGATCAATTATTAACAGTACGTAGTTTTGGTTTTATAGATTTAAATTGTACCTATTTATAAGATACACAATACATTGCGTATATAAATCCCTGTTCAGTCGAATCCTCGGGTAACCATTAAATAGTTATCACAGAAACTCATACCTCTTTGATCCACAGAATAGTCACATTTGAAACATATGTATCGAATAAAATACTTTTTATTAAAAAAATTACGAATACATCTTTCAATTCAAATATTATCCACCCGATTGACTTCATATTAGTCGAATTTTTTTTTTTTAGTTTTCTTATATCATAAAATTTGATATTCACCATTTAAATTAGAACAATGCTTTGTTTTTTATTCTAGTGCTCAAAGAATTAATAATTAGTATAAAATAACGGAAACCGATCGAAGTAAAGCATTTCGATGGACGTCGATAAAATGAAATTACTCCATCATCGCAAACAGAAAGATTGCGAAGGCTAATCCTCGAATAAAACGGATATTAAACTTTTAAAAGTGAGTAGTAAAGTGCTTATCGGATCCGCGTTCACAGAAAGGAAATGGCAGTTAGCAGCGGAGTCGCAGTAAAACTTTGTTTGTTAACATATTTACAGTGGTTTGCTGAAAGCAATAACCGGGTTATGGCCAAAATACAGTTCAGCGCTACGGCTACGGTCAAACATCTTATTAATTACAATACTTAAACATAAATATTACGCAGCGAAATCGCAAAATTTATCACCGGGAGCCTGCCTAAATGGGACCGAAAGGGAAACACTAGTCGGAAAATATTGCAGCCGATTGCAATCTCTGCATACATTAACTTAAGGCGTTGCCCATGTCACATAAATTTATGATATCTTTGGGCAAAATTCAAATCTGAATACTTTATGGAGTGTGAAATGTAGAGTAGACACCCGGGGAATAATGGCGTACGCACACTCCGCAACGCACTCAACAGTAAATCTTTCAAATAATATTATTATTAAGCGTGTTTGTTAATTTCGGGTGGGGCGTGCATTCGGGATGAGGGTCGGGATGTACCGATGCTGCTCGCGTGCACCGGGATTAAATCTCGCCGCTCCTTACACGGCCGTACATCATCCTGATGTAAAATTTCATGCTCAAAATGTGGTGACATAAATTCAACTGGTAGTTAATTTAATATGTAATATTTCATTCCCACTACAACAGGTAGGGTGAGTTATGTGCGAATTTGTTCGCGGCGACTTGTTGCGAACGTGCGCGGAGACGAGACGTGCATACCGCACAGCATCAAAATTCTGTCCAAATAAAAAAACGTATTCTTCCCGGAAGATAGACGTGTCAGTGTGTAATCAACTAACTGTATTTTTTATTTACTCTTTCTTGAATATACTATTCAGGAACTATGAAGAAAAATTATCGAACATTTTCCTTATTCTCAGTTCTTCTTCTTTCGTGCCCTGTCCGCTTACGAAGGTTAGCGATTATGGAGGTCACTTTTATCCTGTCTATTACTGCCCTGAAAAAGGAGGAGATATCTCCCTTAAACCAATGTCGTAGATTCTTCAGGCGGGAAGTCCAGGACGTCTTCATCGGCTGAGTCTCAGGGATGATCCGACTTGCTAATTTTGTGACTCCAATGAACAATCATCAAAACACATTCTTTGGTTCAAACACAAGTGTCCCGAGTTTTGTTTTGAGAGAGAGACTGACTATGTTCAATGTAGTGAGGCGGTCTCCTGGCCCCGTCTGTAACCAGAACCTTGTCTCCTCCATCCCTGCTTACAGGGCTTTTGTGATTTACGCCGACCAGGTCGGAGCGAGATTCTCCTCCCTTAACCTATTACCCTTGCCTTCTTAGGTGTAGGTCGCCTGTATTTTCAAGGAGTCTTTAGATCCGACGGTTGCCATGATGGCTCGTCAGGGGTAATCCACATTTAGACTCAGCATAGGGCGGGCCCTCCAGGAAAACCTTAATAAAAACACACTCCGCCTTCACCGTGCCGTTCTGCTACTACTATTATAGATTTTGTGTATATAAGATATAAACAAATATACAATTTTATTATATTTTATGCTACCAATTTACTTTTACTCGCTGTTTTATATATACACCCAAGCCTCGTATAACACGGGCTGATAAATTGTGAAATATTTTTGTATAACACGCTTTATAGAAACGGTTTCAGAAAAAAAAACAATAATAATTCAGTAAATACAATAAATGACTTGGGATTAGCTGATAAATTAGACCTTTTTTTCTAGAAAATGATCCTATAACGGAAAGAAGTTTGAAGTTCAAGAGGGAATTACAACAGATTTTGGCCCCTTATAACAAAAAGCTAAGACAAAAAATAATCCTGAATCTTCTGACGATAAAAACTCACAACTGATCTTGAAAAAGAGTAAAATTTATGGAATTGTAAGTGATAACGATGATGAATGACTAATCCATTATATGTTGTTAATGTTTTTTTTTACAATAAACGTAAATGTATATTGTTTTGATTTTTTATTTAAAAAATAAATAATATTAACTAATTTTGATATTTTTTTGGAACGCAAACTCTAATTTTGTATGAACTTCAAACCTCGTATAACACGGATTTGTATTACACTGCGTTTTTGTGGAAACATATGACCGTGTTATACGAGGCCTATGTGTAATATTGTATTTTCATAGATTTAGTATGTTTAGCGCTAATAAACTCAATGTCAACTTATCACTTAAATTATAGATAAATCAATAAAATCCTGGTCATCCTTCACCTTCCGGGTCCTCGTCCTTCTTGAATCTTACCCTGAAGAATAAGCTAAAAAATAAATAAGCAATATTTTAAATGTTTCATGATATCGCATTATATGACCCAAGTGAGTTTTCTTTATAACCTTAAACGTTTGTTGCTCTATCCATCCAACTGATATGAACTATGCGTCTATACATACACAACTACTAGGCGTTTAACGTGGCCGTGCCGATGGGGTATATTAGGGACCCCTAGTTTTTAATTGTTCTCGAAAAAAAATATAAAAAAAAAAAACAATATTCGCCTCTGTTGTTATTGGCGCGATGTTTTTTCTCGCTCGCATCCGCTAAGATGTGCCAAGTGAGAGTGACGCGTACTAGTGGCACGTGTCGCGAAAATTTGGCGGTCCTCGGTAGTCGGCGGCGTGTCCTCAGTCTGCAGGGGGAAAATCGCCGAGTGTGCGTCTCATTTACGCGTCATACTGATTGGTAGGAAAATCCTAAATATCGACCAAATTATGAAGTTTATCGTGAATATAACTATTTCAATTCTTAGAATAATCTATTTAAAAAACACATTTAATTGAGATGCTTGGAATCTATTTTTTATTATAAATAGGACTCTTCACCGAAATCATCCAAAAATATATGACATTTATTTACAGACGGATAACTAAACCACAACTGATAACAATTTACAATATATTTGAATATATAACATTTTAATGAAATTTTTACACTAAAAGGCAATTTCTACTCATTAATTCTCGATAATTTAGTTGTAATCGTTTTTTATTTCTCCTTTGCAAAAAAATTGCCGACGATTGCCAAATTTAAAATTAATTAAGCACACAATCATAAATTTCAGTGGGTAGAATATTTTTTGTAAATTGTATGAAAGCACAATAGTTTTTATTTAGTTGCGTTTGTTTAAAAATATTAATAATTCATGTTATACTTTATTGAACAATGGACTTTTTAGTCGATGATAATAATTAATGTTTGCGCTAATAATTAATATCTCATACGCTCATAAGTCCAGTTCTGAGATAATATTTGATAACATTATATAATCAAGCCTTAATCTTTTATATAACATAGCATAGATTACGTAAAGCAGAAACTTCCTCGGGCAAGTGAAGAAAACTCATCGTTATGAAGAGTTTGCTGACTCACGTTCAATTCTATTCTGCGGCCAACTTTCATATGAAAAGTCAACAAAGGATATTTTATAAAGTTACATGAACGTTAACCAGAACGTACTATTAATAAATAATTATAAAATATTATTAAGCTAAAATCATAATACTGTATATATCTGTATTATACTAGTTTATTAAAAATATAATCATATTCCGTACTATTATAGATGGTATTGTTACCGGAGTATCCTTTGCTCGATAACTTTTCTCCTTTGACACAATTCACAGCGTCTACTCCTCGGGTTGAGAGAGGATGTATTCGAACATTCGAGATGAAGCTTTTGTAGAGAATGGCGCTAGCACAAAGAGGTGGTATCACAAAGATTTTATTAATTTTATAATGCAGCAACTCCCAATCGCAAATTGTTATTAGTGATTCAGGTGATTGCTATTTTTTTTTTTAATAAACTTTTATTGTGTGGAGGAATTGTATCATTTATCAAACTAGGTCAGTGGCTATTGTTCATCAACCACGCCCTGTGTTACATACAATAATGAGCAAATACAATGGAATGAAAAGATTCGCGCAATGCCGAAGTGTTTGCCTGCTTTCAGATTTGGATCTCAACCTTTCGACTCATTATCACTCCACTTTTCATCACTCAAAGGCTTCTCATTATTTCAGAATATTGCCAGCGGTTTTGTAGTGGCGATAATAATTAATTTTAAATATTGTTAATTAAAAAGTAGCTGGCCTAAAATTAAAATCCGTTGAATAGGGAGTAAATTAACTTTTGATTATTTACTGATAAAAAACGTAATTATTTTCCTGCCAACTAAATATGATAAAAATATTTTTTCAATTATATTGCATAATATTTTTTCTTCAAAGCAATTGTGCTTCGATCTCATTATATTTTTATGAAGTTTTCTTGAAGTTATCAACAACAAAGCTCGTATAAAATGACAAAAGCTTACGCGCCTCTGCTTTCCGCTTATTCCGGACAAAGATATCTAGCGCGTTCCCTCCCCACCCCTCTCCCTCTCTCTTTCTATTCCTCATTCTCTCTATAAATTTTCTAAGAGTGATCTCCACAACTAAACGATGCCTCCTTCTTAATGAACCGGCGCCATTTCAAAGGGTTCCGGCCATTATGCTCGATGAAGGATCAAGTGCTTCGAATCTTGGCCGAAGATATCGAAAATATCCGAAAATAAAAAAATTAGGAAGCGTCTCGGCATTCTCAAACACGGCGATTCAATTTGCAAAATGCTGAACTTTTTAATTTGCAACGAAGACGGTAGCGTCGATATGCACCGAGCCGGAAATTTGATTTCGAGCAATTTTTTAAATGAGATTCGGCCATTGCAGCAATGCGATATCCGCTCGATTGGCACATACATTCTAATAATGTCGATGTTTATCGAATCGCATATGAAAATTGCGTTTGATCATGCTCATATTTTTTATTGTTTGGGGCTACGCAAAATGATTGCTAGCACTGATCATCAAATGACGCAGGAGTAGGAAACATTATGTAATTATATTTTCATTCAATATATTTATATCTTGTTTAATTAACGCACTAAAAATATAATGTATGATACTTTTAATAATCTATTATGAAAAATAAACCCGGGGAAATTTACATTAATATCCAAAAATGATTATTTATTCTAGAGTTTCAAATCGTAAGTTTTTTCGTTTCGGAATGACGAATTTATATTCTGAATATTAAATAAAATTCCAAAATAACGGTTTTTTTGTTGTTTTCGGTTTAGTTCCGCCTGCGAAGTTCTGATTCATTAATCTATATTAATGGGTTTCCTCTAAATAGTCTCAATCAAAAACATTAATACTCTTTTATTGACGCTTTTTCAAACTTCGAGGCATTTTGGAGGCATTTTTTGCTAAAAATGTTAGTTAGTTAGTACTCAATCTTAGCAAATTATTTTTTTTATCTTTAGAAATAGGAAAAAGTCGCAAGGAGCTATTGTTCGACGAATACGAAGACATTACAACCATTATGATATATGATGCATTATAACCGAATTGTTTTTGGCCAAAACCTGTTTGACAACCATCATGGGATAGGCGTTCCAACATAAAAATGGAGTATTTAACTTATTCCTAGACTATTTTGACGAATTTCATCATAGATTTTTGGTTTTCCAGCTTATAATAAAATGTTTTATTTAATCAAATCTTGACTTGCTAAAAATAATATGAAGATTAATAAAAAAAAATCTGCTTCGCGGGATTTTTTTTTAGATCAGAGCTTTGAAGCGAACGTAAATCCGAGAACCGAAAACCTTTAAAAAACATATTTATTGTCGAAACAAAAACCCCGAAGCTGAACCGAAAAATAAAGGCTCATATTGGTTTATTATAATCACTTGGAGCTGAACTGAAAACTGAACTTATATATTTTTTTAATTCAACCAGAATAAAAAATGGACCGAAAAATAACAAATTGCTGCTTTTTTGAGATTTTATTATATTATTAATAATATTTTTATTGGGAAGTATATTATTTTATACATTTTTTAGATCACTTTTAAGTGACACTTAACAAATTGATGAAAGTGTTAATTCAGTTACATATTTATCTTATATGTATGATTATTAGGACATTGTGGAACTTTCCAAAATTATATGGATTTAAAGATTTATGCTTATTTAAAACGTCATTTAATTGCATCTGAAATAAAATATAGTACACGAGATGCCTTTATATATTTTTACTACAAAAGATCGTATTTGCGAGGCTCTTATTATTTCCAATCAAATTAATTAAATTCATCAAAGAGCTCTACACTCTGCTGTTTCTCAATTCTCATATTTTCATAGATGTTACTTATGCAAGACGTATTTTAATTATTTTTCTCCGTCAAAGTGAAAATCATGCTTCAACACTTCTTGAGAAAATTTAATTCATTGTCTACTGATATTTTTATAACTTTGTTAATTATTAGTTGCATATTGCGGAAGCACTTCTTCAGATAAAGCTTGTTTATTATATTTAAATACTAACATATTATCTTGTAGAAATTTTACAAGTCTTAAATGGCTTTCATTTGAAAACATCGTTTTGCCTAAATAAAAACACTTTTAAGCAAATGAATTTCTTTTATTGTTTTTAAATAAATCAGCGTGAAAAGGTTCTCTAACCCTGGGCATACTCGTGGGTTCCGCGTCATATAAAACATTGTTCGACGGCTATGGCCGTTAAAACGTGCGTTTGGCGCTAATTATAAAAATAACAACTGTCAAAGTGACATGGCGGACTTTTAAACATGTGCCACATGTTTATTAATTTTTTTTATGATCTCCTTTTTTATGCTTTTCGAATATCCCATGCAGAGACTCCCAACCGTGTTTATTTATAATTTGCACGATCTGTTTATAAATTCGTCTAAATAAAGACATCAATGGTTTAACTGGCGTTTAACCGTCCATCCGGTACGGAAGACACGTGCGTTTTGTTGAAACCACACAGGGCGATTATAATTAGGGAAATAAAACAACTTGGCATATTTTTTTAATTTTATTTGCGAATATTTGTTACAAATAGATGCGTATCCAACACATGATATATTATTTACAATAAAGATTTTTTTTTTGTTAAGTAGACCAAATATCACAGCGGTTAATAAAATTATTTATTTCATAATATATATATACATACACATTCTCGTATTAAAAAAAAAATCAGTGTTGCCACAACACTAAATTTTTATTAATGGCAACATCGCTCATGTGTATATAATAATTCGTACCCTTTCTCATTTTTTATATATTTTTTAAATACAACTTACAATCGATAGAAAATTTTAATAATATTAGACAAATATTTTTATGTACAAAATACATTTTTTTTTTAAATAAATTATATTTTTGGTAACAAATCAATTTACACGTTAAATAATATTAAACATGAATATTATTGTTGTATTTCATACCCTATCATTAAGCAGATTAATGTGAATAATATATACAGTGCGCGATTTTCATTGAGATGCGAATACGATCCGCTGCCTGCAAAATAAATAAAACAATAATTAATTAATATGTTTATTTTTTTAATTTGAAGATGTATGGAATAAATCGGTGAAATACAGCATCTGGATTAAAAATATCAAACACATGAGATTGTTAAATTAGCTTCTATACATTACACTTGCCTTGCCCGTGAACCTCCAAAGCGTTTTCGACAGCTGCTGTTAGTTGCGCTGTCGGCATGACTCCTGGCAGCGTGCATTAAAAGTTAACACATAATTAAAATATTAATATATTCTAAGACCGCCGGTCCGTCCCTGCATCCAATCCCTATCCACAATGGGTGGATGCTAGAATTTTGAAGCTTTTTAAGAGGGCCGAGCATTAAATATGTAAGCGCGTTATATCCAGCACCTGTGGTCCCGTTCTTTAATTCATGCCCAAAGCCGGGATTTTTTGGTCATCGTATTTCACATATTATTGATCCGCCACCGTTCGTTCGCATTAACGTGTGTTATGGCAACATTGTGCTGTTGTAAAATGGCGATGAGTGGCTTGCATGGAGAGAGACACATATTGGTCGATGAATATTTGAAATGCCCACTATTAATTCGAGTGGTCGTCCAAGTATGACATTTTTTTCAGCACTTGAACATTCGTCGAGTACCTGACGTCGAGATGTGTTCGAGTACTACTCCATGGAGTAATACTACTCGTGTGATGAAAAGATAAATGTATAATTTAATAAAAGTCGGTCGATGGGGATTTTAATTCACGGCGGTTCCCTCATAAGTCACTAAGGATCCCAAGAGGTCCGCATGAGATATATTGAGGTACATGGCTGTGGAATTATTATTTTGACATTTTCATACAATAGTTTCGAATTGGTTTTTTATTTTCTTTAAATCTTATCTCAAAACATCTGAATAATGTACCTCTTCAATTTTAACAGACGAAATAAATTCGAGAAATCATTAAATAAAGCAAAATATTTTTTTTCAGATACAACAATTTATCAGATAAAATAAATTATTGAAAAATGATATTAAAAAAGTATATCTATATGTTAAGAAACAGAAAATAATGCACCCCTGAAAAATATGCATATGTTTATATCTCGCCGGAGAAGGAAAACTCTAAACTGTTAACCGATCAACAGTCTAGTCTCGATACTTTCACTCCTCTTCCATCTTTTAAAGACATTCTAAGACTTTTCCATGATCAAAGGATTTATATTGCGCGACAAGGATAATATTCTTTTGCGACTTGTCACTTGTGGCTCGTTATAAGCAGATAACCCATAGAAAAGAGGAAAACTAATACCGAGGCAAACCCTCTCCTACTTGCCTGGACACAGTCGAGTGGGAAAAATCCCATACCAACAGTGGTAGAAGATACATGTCCAATGGCACCAATAGCCAAGAGAAGGAAAACTCTTGGGAAACACTCTTGTGTTCCCTCAGTATGGACACAAAAGGCGAGCGCTTAGGTCACGTGTGAGACTCAGATTCCTTTGGCATCGACTACCATTAGAAAGTCTCGTAAGGCCCATACACGACCCAGAAAAAAATCTGTAACTTCTTTTCTATTTGAGCTTGAATTATGAAAATTGGAATGCATATATTTGAAGGTATTAGAATGACCAAAATGTAATGTCGTATTTTTTTCTTATCATTTATTAAACATAATTAAACAAAGTAATTACCAATATTTTCTATGACCTTTTGGCATCTATTAGGTAAATCTAAAATGCCTTTCATTAAAAACTCTGCAGGTTTAGAATCGAAATAGTCTGAGTTGCCTCGTAGATTAAACTTTTAACTAAAAAAGGCCCTCTTAACGCTAACTTATGTTGCTGGAGCTCCAAATATTGCAATTTTTGATAAATGTGGATGTGCAATTTTATATTCCTTTCGAAATTCTAAATATGTTTTTTTGTCTAATTTTCGTATACGAAAAAATGTCTATGTTTGCGTCTTTTGAACTAGGAAATCTGCATGTATCTAATGTTTATTCATTCCTTCTTAAAAATCCTCAACGTCGACTACTTTTTCATCAGACATATCACCAATTGATTACAATTGCTCATTTGTGATCAAAAAATACTTTTCTAAAAACTGTAATTTGTTCCAAATATATTTATCTAATTGAAGAGGGAAGATAGAAGAAGAAGAAATTGAATAAAAGCGAGAAATTTTAATTTCAATTAAAGATTTCCTACTTTGCATCAATATTGATTTGTGTCATTTTGTACGAAATCCGACTCGAAGGCTTTCTGTATTCATGGCTATATTTATTTTGGGCCATATTTTTCTAGTTAAATGGTGTCACGCTGAAATGCGCTGTTTATTCAGATAATAAAATGTTTTCGCTGTAATAAACACAGCGCTGAAGAACGTTTTCAGCGGCGCACGTATCGAACTGTCAGACGCGCGGCATCGACAACGAAATTATGCAAATGGCCGTCGAGCATTCTCTGCAAAAAAAAATCCGCCTTGAGAAGACATTTGAATAAATTGGATTAATATTGCTTTTAAGAAGCTGCAATGTTAATTTGTAACGTTTGAAAGCACAGAGTGACGGTTGAAAGCTGAAGACGCGAATAACATTTTCAACTTTACACCAGTCGAGCTTAACGCAGTTTCGTATTTAATTAGCAGCAGTATGCGATAATTATGATGAACGGGTATTAAACTATTTTTAGGGCAAAGTCACCCCTGTTTGACACGGCTGGCCGACAATAAACGCGTTTGGATTTATTTCAAATGATGACATATTAAATGGCTTCAGATCCCTTATGAAAAGCTTCTGTTATCTATATTCTATTTTATTACTTAAGCAATACTTTACAAGCTGTTAAGTACTATATGGCAAAACTATATTATTTAAATAGTAGATTAAATATGTTTTACCTGGATAGTAGACGATCTGTTTTGTTGCTACGTAATTAGCTTGAGACACCATCATTTGACAAACGAACTCTTCGGGATCGTTCAGATCGTTGTCCTTCACCACGACCGTTCCGATGATGTCGAAGAGGCCGTCGGAGCCAAGAACGACGTCCGTCTTGATGTCCTTAATCACTTCTCTGCAACAAAATAAATAGAATACATTAAACAATAAGCTTTGTTATTCAAATTATAATACATTTAACAAAAAATATTATATTTATTCATAAAAAAATAATTTTCAGTATATTTTAATTCCAAACCTAGAGTTTACATGCATTAAAAAATGAATTAATTGGAAAATATACTGAGGGATGATTTTGCCCTTCGTTGTTTTGGTATATTTTATTTATTTATTTATTTGACTACGACGGATGAATGCTATATAACCCAAATATTCCAAAGCGCCATTCACCCATATAAAGATGCTAAAGATGTAAGAGAAATAAGTCTCTCACACCAATATTCCCCCAGTGTCAAACCATGGCACTGATTAATTTTAATACTATTTTAGAAGGATTTAAATTAATATTTTTTTGTTTTATAGCTATTTATTCAACGAAGGATGGATGGAATTCAAATAATTCTTTTCAACAAGCCAAACTACCTACATAAATATTTTTTATATAAAATGCGGAGGAAATGGGTGTTTTCCTCTTATATACCCCCTGGCCAGTGTTATAAAGAGTTCCCTGAATTGATAGTCTCTGTTAACTTGCATTATCGAAATAATATGCATGTTACTAACGAGCCAAATTTTGTTTTCAGGATCCTAAATCTTAGGTCACGTCAATGGTTTATTTTTTATCTATGTTCTTTTAAATATGCAAATATGCGATTTTTTGAAAACTTTTTGAAACTGATATTTTATTTAAATTAAATCTGTTTCAGTAACAGCGAGGCTTCAAGCATATAAAAAAATATATTTAGGGATGCAATTTAATTTTGAGATACAAATCTCGGACATATCAAATTTAAAAACTCATTTTTTTATCACTAAAAATCAATTTATCGTTTAATTTGGGATATTCATGAATTATATTAATCAGGTTTACTATTATTTTAAAGATCTTTGACAATATTTAAATCTAGTAATATCATCTTCGCTAAAAGCATCATTTCATGATGATTCAGCTGATATTTTCCATCATGTTGCATCAAAAAATTGTATATTTGTAAAATATATTTTTTATTGCAAAATTGGCATGCAACGTGGATATCCGGCTTCCGTGATGTATTTGTTATTAGCTAGTAATTAAATATTAACGCAGTTCGTTTTATGTGAACAAGCACAGTCTGTGTCCGCCATTAATGCAGATATTTAATTACAGTCGACTACACAAGTAAATAAACATAATGCCAATTTAATCTAATTATTTTTATTTTATTTGTGTTCATTTGGTGACTTCATTGACATTGTGTGTGCCAATTTTAAACCGTTACACACACACCGTGCCGCCAAACTGATCTGTTGCGCTATAACCCGCAAATAGCAAATGGCAAGTTCAAAGCTAAATTATTTCGCAACACCGTTAAAATATATTTATTGACGACTTCGCCCACATAACATATGGCTTTTATCGTGCATATTTGTTTCAAGGACTGCCTGAAATTTTAACTCTGTGTTGCGTAATATTTTTTTTTCACATTTACGGCTCGCGTTTCATTCACTTTGATTGACTTGGCCACGTCGACGATTAGCACGCATAGTCTCGCTGCGAAACTCGGCGGGGAAAATTGTTTAACAAACCTGAAAATGGCAACACTCGGAGGTGATTAGGAGAATTTCCAGTTCCGCTCGCGATACGAATCACGAACGCGCGCAAATTCAAATGTCACAATCATTCCGGCACGATTGAATTTTGCCTTACGAAAAATTAAGGGTTATGATTAAAAAAAATGTAATTTTATTATAAATATGTTTTCTAGTTTTAATTATCATATTATTTAATAAAATATAATCGATACACGCAATATTGTTTAAAATGTCAAATCTTTTTATATTGGGTAGATACCCAAATCTCGATTATTACTTCAATAAATATTCAATGATTTGTTTGTGATGATAAAACACTGCATGATTAATTAATACATAAAAAACTTTAAAGGTATATAACTTAGTACAAATATATGAAAAATTGCGTAAAACAAACGCGCATGAGAACTTTAATGACGACATTAATTACTGTTTAGTAACTTTAAGGTTTTTTTATACGGTACATACATCTATTTTTCAGTAAAAATAAGTATACATTTATAAATCTCTTAAATCGTATGAAAATAAATATTTCAAATTATATATAATAAAAAAACTTCCATATGAATAAATTAATAAAAAAAATACACAAAGTTATAGAGATTATTTAAATATTTTATCAACAACTTTTAAAAACGATCCATGTTATATAAGGTAAACCAAAAAGTATTATTTTTGTTCTGACGATTTTACATTAGCTTGCATGATAGGCAAACAGGTAAAGTTTGGTATCATTTTAAGACTCTATTTGTAGTCTATAGTTTCTATTTTATCATTTTTTTTCCTTGGTAAAAATGACAAGGCCCGAGATTGAAGAAGCCCATTTACGTTATTTTATGATACTTTTTTTCGATAAGGAATTGAAGCTAAAAGAAGCTACCGAGATCATCTGAAAAATGTATGGAGACTTCTATAAAGAATTAAACGATAAACCAAGGTAAGAAAAACTGGATGATGCGGCTTTAAATTTGTTGGTAAATTCCAAGCCTTGAAAAACCAAAAAAGGATTGTTACGAGATATTGGCTGTCCCTGGTCAATCGTTCAAAACCATTTCAAAAAGATCGGAAAAAATAGATAAGGGATTTGGGTACAGCGCGAACTTTTGCTAACAGCTCTGAAACAAAGGATAACTATCTGTTCGTTGCTCTTGTCTAGGTATAAGACTGTTCCGTGAACTAGAAGAATTGTTTCTGGTGATGAAAGGTGGGTGCTCTGCAACAACCCAAAGAGAAAAAAAACAATGGCTTTTATCAAATCAAGTACCATTTTCAATCATAATCATTAATCGAGCAAAATTTTATGAATTATTAAAAGCTGTACAGACAGTTACAGCGGAAGTTTATTATCCTAATTGTAAAGATTGAGGACGAAACTGTTAAAAATGAAATCAGTAAATAACCAAATACGTATACTGCAACATGACAACGAAAGGCCCTCGCTGCAAGAATTACACAGTATAAAATCAGAGGGTTGGATTTTGAAGTACTACAGCACCCTTTTTACTAGATTATTAACTTTTAAAATCTTTATAGCGTTTACTTAGAAATACAATTTTTATTTTAATTACTTGGATTCATTTTTTGATAAAAAAAACCTCAACAATTTGACAAGAGAAAAATCAAAAAATTAGCTGAACTGTAAAAAAAATATAGAGAAAAGGGGAAATTATCTTACAAAATTTAATTTATGTAAAATGCCTATAAATTCGTAAACTTATCATATTTGCATTATGAAAACAATGATTTTTAGCATCAGATTTAACTTTCTATTATGATTATGAATTTGCTATTTTTTTAATGCAAATAATTAGTTCGTCCAAAGTTCATTATTGTTAAAAAAACATATTTTTCAGAATATTCTAAATAATTTTATGAGATGCATTATTATTTTTAAAATCTTTAACAATATCCAACCCTTGAATTTTCATGAATGCGAAACGCATAACTTTAAATTCGCATTAAAAAAAAAATAATAGAATACTCCTCTAAGGTACGATTGTTTGCCCCTCGTAGTTTTGTTATATTTTATTTATTTATTTGACTACGATGGATGAATGCCATAACCTAGAAATTCCAAAGCGTTATTCACCTATATAAAGGTTTGATAAAGATACTTAAAGATTCAAAGGGAATATATCTCTCATTAATATTGCCCCAGTGTCAAAACACAACTCTGGTTAATTTTAATATTATATCAGTAGGATTTAAATTTAACTTATTTTTTTTTATAATTATTTATTGAACGAAGGATAGATAGCATTAAATTTATTAATTACAAAGCGCCAAACTACCTACTTAAATATTATTAAAAATCATGCGGTGTAATGAGTGTCTTCCTCTTACATACCCTATGGACGGTGTTATAAAGAGTTCCCTGAATTAATAGTTTTCGTAGGACACCATCCGGCTACTAATTTAACTCAGTCGCGATTAACTTACATGATTTAAATAATATGCATGTTACCTACAAGCCATAACAATGGTTAATGTGTGTAGAACATTAATCAAACATTTATAACTGCTATGCAATTCATTAATAGTCAAAAAAAATTAAAAAATCTTTACAAATTCAATGATATTTAGTTATTTTTTGTTTCCAATATAATCGTTGACTTAACTTTGTAACGATGATTTTACATATTTTTAAAACAATTTGCGATATCCAAGCACACAATTTATGTGATAGTTTGAATACTCGTCCAGAATTTGGGTCATGAACCAGAGGCATTATATCGCGTTGACGGGTTTTTCTTTTGCTCCACTATCGTTTTTCATATATCCTATTATTCATATGCAATTCTTTCATTCGCTTATTTTATCAACAAATTCAGACCCTTGCCAACCCTATTCTTGCATCATACGCCACTTCTCAATGTTCATTATTTATCTACTTTCGCCGGAAACTAGAAGGGACAATTCGACCCTAGACGCATATGCTACCCCTCACATTACACCAACGTGTACGAATTTCATAACGATTTCATGCACTTATACCAGCCCTCTGACCCAATTACTGGTGCGACCGTTGCCGATTTGTATCAGTTAAAAAGTTAGCCATTTCTTTTAATCGGAAAATGGCTTTATTAGGTGTTCCACGTCGGCAAATGTGTGTTGCGTAAATATATGGCGGGGCCATTCGTTTCGTTTACGATTAGTATTGGCGTGACTCGGCGGCCGCCGCAATTGCCTTTTATTACAACAAAAACACTTAGGGCCAACGAAATAAAAATAAAAATCACCGTGTCCATTTCAAATACACACCAACGCTCTCGGTTTTAATCGCCATTTTATTATTGCCGCGGGCTAAACGACAAAATGGCCGCGCCACAATGTCATTGTGTTTACTGGCGGCCGGAATCGAATGCATTTGTTGAGTTTAATTGGACATTTCGAACGGTTAATAAAAATTTTCTTCAATGTGTTGATCCCGGATACATAAAATACAGAATCCATTTAGCCAAACTGTCCGTATACAAATGCAATGGTAATGCAACGCCGAATGCATCGAATTAATTAAACAGTCGTGGCATGAATAGCATTGTTTTAAAAAAAAACAGATATGTTAATATATACGAACATGAATATTCTGTATTTAAATAAATGTCAGCTAAATGCATTGTTAGGATTTCCGAGAAATTATCAAAATTGGATTAAGTATAAATTTATCCAAAAATATTTTGGAGCAAAAGCTCGGCTTTTATTTTTGTTTATAATTAAAGCCTGAAAATATTAATTTATTCTGTTCTCTATTCTTCTAAGATTTATAGGGAATCGATATATTGTAATCTTTATTTTTACGTGTTTTTTTCTCGTCACAGTTACAAAATTAGATTTTACTTAAACCGGTATTCTTTAACTGATGATTAGCGCTTGCATTACCGGTTTACTGGTTTATCGGTTTACCAGTAAATCGCCAAAAACGCACGGAAATTATTTTATCAAGAAAAGAAGCTTAGAAGAGCTTAAAAGATCTTACTTTGCATCGAAATTGCAAAACTCGGTGGAATTCCTTCCTGAAAATGCTAGAACAATTTCATGAATGCATTCTTAAAAGGTTTAATTGATCGGGAAATAATATCGATAATATTAAATTTGATAAGATCTCTGACATAATATTGGCATTATAACCAGTAAAAGTAGCTGTAGAAGCTCTATGTCGTAAAGACATAAATCTGTATACAGCCGACATAATATTGAAATTTATGCTTAATGAGCTGTCTAAATACAGTTCTTTTTTAGCCAAGGAACGTAAAGAAGACCTAATAATTCGAATAAAGTAAAAAAGGACGATATATTTTCATGTGGTTAATTATCTTTATGATCCTGATAGAATAAATGATTTTGACGAATATGGAATAATTATTAAATATAATGAATAAAACTATAATAATGGCGAAAATCATAGATATAACTAAGCATGTATTTTCAAGGGACGAGAATTATAAAATTTCTAAACAAAAAGAAAGAGAAGAAGATGAGACAAAAATATTAAAAATATTAACACTTGAAGAAAAGCTTAAATCAGCAATATATAACAAAAGTATAAAAATAAAGTGGAAATATCTCAGTAAAACAAAAAGGACAAACATATAAGTACATTTCATGACATTATTCAGATGAAACGTATTTTAATTATTTACGTCTCAGTCTAGAATGCTGTTTTTAATAAAAGTAGTCACATATTATTTTCATTTACCGATAAATAACCGGTAAATCGGTAATGGGAGAAATTATTTACCGTTTATCAGTAAATTGCAAGCCCTAATGATGATCCATAGACTGGTATTGGTCCTATCTTACATCATTTTCTATACGGTATATGGTTAAAATCATTTTGATTTGGCATAGTTCTACAGAGAAAACTTCAACTTTTTATTGAAAAGACGTTTCCGCGTTTAATTTCTTGACATGAATTTCTCATAATCATTCTAGATACTAGTTTTACTAAACAAATAACAATCTCTTTTATATCCGATATTAGATTTAGATTATAAGATTTTAGTTGTAATTATGGTAGATGAGAATTCAACGATTTTTAACCGGCCTAGAAAAAATAATGGAAGATTAAGAAGACTTTCATGTGGGTACAATTAAATTAAATCGAAAATGATCTTTAATAAAAAATCTAAATAAGACCTAGAGGTCGGAAAAGACACATGCATTTATTTTACATTATTTTGATACATTAATACGATTTAGTACTAATTCTATTATATATAATCAAATCAAGATTAACATCTGTTATTTTTAATAGTTTATTTATAATTTTTGAAGATCAAAATATTAATAAGTATTTATTAGAGAAACAGATTCAAATAAAATTTATCTAACGCATCCTTATTTTTTAATTAAATGGTAAACTCGCGTGTCATTAATAATTAATGAACACTTGATATTTCCCAGACCCTGTCAAAAATCATTAAATAATTGATGACAATCACTATCGGCGTGATTTATCAATAATTCATCAGGGCCCCTGAAGATTATTCGGGCGTATGGAATATTTTATGAAGACGGCTTCCTGCAATTTGTATTAGATCAAGTGACC
Source organism: Philopotamus ludificatus (assembly GCA_022495035.1). Taxonomy (NCBI): domain Eukaryota; kingdom Metazoa; phylum Arthropoda; class Insecta; order Trichoptera; family Philopotamidae; genus Philopotamus; species Philopotamus ludificatus. The sequence goes on along the minus strand of JAGXCT010037071.1, from coordinate 48,170 downwards.
AAGATTAGATTTATAGACGCGCTTGATTTCGGTCGCCCACCAATAATAAAGAAACAAAACAATAATTGATTTTACTCACGATTGCGCTGTGATTGTTATTGTCGGCTGGGGGTAGACATCTTCGGCGAAGCAGACCAACTTCACGGAATCGCTCTCCTTCTTCTCGTGGTGCAGCTGAAAGTTCTTTCCGGGCGCTGACGAGAATACAAATTAATCACATCAATAAATAATATAACTGAATTAAACATCGGCATTGATTTACCCTTCATATTTTTGCAAATGGGTCAAGAACGGTTTGAAAAGCAGCTGAAGTGGATGATCATGTTTAAGTGAATGCTAATATATTGAACGGAAAATTAAAATGCACGCATACGATGCGCTAAAATGCATCGGAGCAAGACCATTATTTCAAATAACACTAATTATAATTTAATATTAATTTAATAATTCAACGTCAAGACTCGCAATGAAATTATATTCCATTGATTCATTGGTTAATGTTATACAAGAAATACACTGTAATATTATAAACATGATGGATTTGGTCGAAACATTATCTATTATATTTTGAACAAGACGAGGCTTCTTCTTCTTCTTCAGCGATACATCCCAGGATGGGATTAGACCTCTTCCACTTGCATTCTATCTCTTTTCTCTAGCTAGAGTTACTTCTAACGGCGGCCATGAATAGAAGACTTCGAAACGTAATCAGAAGAATACTTTTTACAGCTTCTACATAACGACTAAAAACTTCAAGTTATAGTGAAGTACTGTATATATAAAACATCGGTTACATAGTCTATAGTTTGAAGTAACGCTTTCCTCAGTTAATAATAAAAAGATGGAAGGCACGCGGACACTAGGTAGAAGAAGTATATCGTGGTTTAAGAATATCCTTAGCTAGACTAGTATTGGAGAAAAATAATTATTTCATCTTGACGAGAACAGGGAGCAGTTTGCTACCAGAATGAAGTAAAATATGTATACTATGTATAGCTTCAAACATGGAAGAAGCGCTTTCAAAAGAAATGACTAGTATACTTCGTTTCTAGCTATTTAATGCAGTATTACTGGACCAGTCTTTCTGTCTATCATTGCTCCATTTCTATATATCTTAAAGGTATAAATTCACCGTCTTCTGATTATCCTGAACCAATTATATAAATAATTTATAAGCTAATTTGTAATTAATGACATATTTATTAAATAAACTGCTTTAAAATTATGTTTTATTTTAAGTTCCTACTATTTATGAAGCTTTCGCTTCTGAGACCATCTACGACATACGCAGAGATGTGCTCTAAATATAATATTTATGGTTTAAAAACTGAATGATAATAAGTCAAAGGACAGTCTATAATTAAATGATAATTAATGAAATTGGATCTTCGTAAATTACCATTAAATTATAGATAAACCTCTGTTATATGAAAAATATCATTTTTGATCTGTCATTACTCTTAGTTTTAACTCTCATGTATTTTTGTATGCACACAGTACTTTATGATGAAAAGTTTGATGACCACTCGATAGCACCGCATCACCGGTGGTCCACTCAACGTTAAATAAATATGAGATGCAATGGTTATTCAGACATTGGTGTGTATGTACATCTATTTAATGTTTGGCACAGCATCGATTGCCTCCCGATCGTATCCAAGTTTAAATACATAATATAGCGATATACTCACTGAACACCAGCATCGAATGGGATTTGAAGTCTTCGTCAACAAAGGTGGATACCACGCAAATATAGTTCCCAGTCATATTCGCAGTGGGGTTCAATATCTTCAAAGCGCGATGCGAATGCAATGATTCCTCTGTAAACAACGATTCGAATTAATTAACATGTTCATTTGCCGTTATTATTTAGGAAAAGTTCGCCCGAACGTTGCCAGCCGCCGAAATTTAATTAGAAATAAACTTTGGATTGGATCCGCAAACGTAACTGACATTGCCATTTTCGCTTGTGTCAGTTATTGTATTAAAATTTCCACGTTACAATTATCCTGCGGAATATAAATTAATTGTGTGTGTATGTGTGTGTTTTGCAAAAGGAAAACGAGTCCATTCCGCCAAACTTCTTGGTAATTAATTTCGGGCAATAATCGTACAAATATGTACGGTACAGATTAATTAGCGCTATAGTTATCGCGTTGTGAGGTCGTTTCATCAGAATTAGCAAATCTCCATTACACCATAAATATTCATAATAGTATAAATTAGCATCATATCAAGTCTCATATTTTTATGGTAATCGTGTTTAATTAAAACTGAAAAAAAACTTAACTTCACCCGATTTTCTTTTTTCATGTTTTTCATAAATATCTTGACTTTTTTTAAAAAAAATATGGATAATTCTAAGAATTAAAATAGTTATTGATTATATGCCTCATAATTTGGTAGATATTTTGGTATTTTCTACTAATCAATATGACGCGTAAATGACAAACGCACTCAGCGATGTCCCTCTACAGACTGATCCCTCGCCACCGACTCAGCTCTCGCCGTACATGACAATCGCACAGTTTCACTTACACTCGGCACATCTTACCGGATGCGAGCGAGACAAAACTATTTTTTTGCAATACCAGGCAATATAAGTCGACTTTTAGACTTTAGACTTAGATTAAAAGCCATTTTATACGCATTAAAGACGTGCAATAAAAAACCTTACAAACGATTTATAGCATCAAAAGAGTTTTGAAACGTGCCGGCTCGTGGTTAAACATAATTGGGGGTGGTGGGGAAGATAAACAATTAAAAAAAGTATATTTCAAGTGAGTCAGTATGGACGGCGCGGAACTGTTCCGAGTCGCAGCGCAACACAGCACTTAGCGACGAGAACCCTCCTCCCCCCCCACCTCGCTGCCGCCTAGCATCCATTCAAGACACGACGCTTATAGCGCTGACAAACAAACAGCGCTCTTGCTCTATGCCGCTCGGCGTAACACTAAATATAAATGTAATTTATATTTGCATACACATAATATATAATATTAACACGGATATAATAATATATAAAAATATATTTCTCAATTTGCTTGGGGGTGCTGCAGCTCCGCAGCGTATATGGATGAGCCGCCCTTGGTTTTGAATAAAAATATGTATCATATTTTATTAGATTTTCTTAAAAATAATAAAATCTATAATCTTTTAAAGAGAATCTGATATATTATTTTTTTTTAATAATGTTTATTTTGCATTAGAAATATCTTGCATAAAAAAAATTAAAAAGAAGGCCCGTGACTGTTGAGCGTCCAGGCCGAAATCCATGTTGCTCGTCGATAATTCTACATTCAATATGGTTAAATATGTATTTATGCAGAATCATCTCAAACAATCTCTTTTATAACTGGATAGAACAGCCAATGTAATTGGCGAATAATTTGACTTATCTCCTTTTAAATATGGAGACTTTCTGAAAGCCGCACAAGTCTGGAAACTGGGACGACTTTATCGATAGGTTGAAAATATGACGAAGAGGCTCAGTTAGTTCATCTTGACATGCTTTTAGAACGAAAGAAGGTATACGATGTATATATATTTATTAAAATTCTAATCATTTGTTGTACTAATCTAGTTATAACATAAAAATATCCAAAATCCTCTGCTCTGGCAAATGTTCTAATGTCCTAATTTTATTGTTTACGAACAAAAGATTAACAATAGAAATATGAGCTTTATTCTACGAGAAGAGTTAAATTCGTAATAAATAGTTCAATTGATTTTATAATAAATAATAATCACACATATACATACTAGGGTATCAATAATATTTTATATATTGTATGCATATACATGATATAATTAATTTTCCTTAGAATAAAGGATAATATCTTTATTAAGTATTAATTATAATTAACCTTACCAAGAATAACACTTGATTAGACTTAATAAATTACATAATACTGTTTAATGAAGAAATAAATTAATATATAAACGTATTAGAATATAAGACGTAAAAGTTCGTAAAATATATTTGTTATTGTAATAATATTATCCCAAATACACATCACGTCACATCCAATGAGAGTGCAAAGGGTTACGGTTCAAAGATATATTTATTATTTTTTATTTTTTGAGTTATTTCCCTTACATCACTCATTAGTAGTGCGTGAGCGTTTCCCTCTCGATATCTGCGTCCGTCAATAAATCGATGTCGTATTTCCCAGCTTTCTCCCATTTTTTTTTCGTAGCCCACAACGATGTCAATAAATCAAACCGAAAACATAAATTGATTTTATCTGTGACAGCCATGTCAAAGTTGAGCAGTGGCTTTCAATTAAAGGACGCGGTCCATTGATTCTAATACGAGATAACATTTTATGTTGCTCATTTTCTTGAGTGGCTTTTACGACACACGTGCACGGAGAGGAGGGGTTGGATCCAATGAAAATGGTTCGTTAGATGATATCCTTCAGATCGGAAAAACGTATCAGATCGACTGGGAAATTAATCAAATAATTAAAACAAAAACAAGCGAATGATCGTTCGCTGTACAAAGTTGGCGCATTAACCTGATACCGAACACAATTAATTTTAATGAAAATGTATGTTCTGAAATTTAATTTTTCACGGCGATTTTTTTCGGGGAAAGGTCGCACTAATTAATTTTGTTAACGTGGAAATGTACGTGCGTATAAAATTTCCCGGGTCACTGTGCAAAATGTAAATAACATGAAAACGGACACAGAATATTATATAACGATTGCGATTATTTAATTATATATTAAAAATAAATAAATATAATCTTCAGATCATCTTGTGCATAAATGAAAAAATCTATAGAGCAATTATAAGCGATTAATTATGAATTAGATCGAGTATAATAGAGAGAGATGAGATATCGGATGTAAAGAGGCAGGCTTTCAGATGAATTTTCCTTTGTTAATGACTACTTAAAGATGTCCAGATTACATAAATAGGTCATATTTCATTATTTATCATATTAAATATTAGATTTTCAATCAATTGCATGATTGATTGTCAAATATCGTCGAATAGATGTCATGTCGCAGTTTAATTTGGATAATGGCATCACAAATACGTCTTTATTTGTCAATCGTTTTGGGAAACCCCCGATAAAAAAATGAATGACACGTATGGCCAGGAATCGATAGATCAATTCGTTCTATTAGTGTGACAGGTTTCCGTGTTCGGTCCGACTTGTAATATAAGTTTTATGGGACTCTCCGTATTTATTTTTTTTCATTCGCATGGAAACCCCATCGGTTATTGACAGATAATCTAGTTTTATGCTTATTTCGGGAAACGTAGGCGGAAATATATGACGGCATTATTTTTTTTCAACATTGCAGCAATATTCATAAATATTTTCGGCTGAATGCCGAAATTTCATTACGTGCGATGTTCTTGTATTTATGCGAGTTTTTATGGGGAACGTTGAATGTTTTGGCTTCGAGGGGTTGCGATGTATATTATTTATAATATATGTTAATATCGCTTCATCTGGAAACATATCTATGGCAAATGACTCGAGAAAAACTTATATACTCATATATTTTATATCACAGACGAAATAAAAATTGCATCAAATCATGTACAAAAATAAAGCACGGGAAATATTTTTTTCAAGATCGAAAAAATACATGAAACACACACTTAAGAGATTTCGTTCAAAAAAGAAAATAAAGATAATCTAATCCACATGAAACACTTATTAATATTTTCATTTATAGAATTTTCGTATTGTTAAGAAAATAAAGTATGTTAATTTATAGTTGTCCAGTATACTTACGGTGACCATAATTTGGGGAGCGAAATCGGTGACTAAACGGAGAGCATCGTTGATAATTAAACTCGTCAAACAATTGAGAATCCTTAATTATAGTATCGCTTCACTTATCTTTCATAAAAGCTAAGTTTACTTCTGCCCAATAAGATACTTAACCAAAAATTACCTGACTTGAAATTTCGACTTCTTGGAGAGATACATCCTACTGACTCAAATATTTACAGCAGGTGTTATAGAACTCAAAAACATTATCAATACATTTATTTTGGTCCATAAGTTTTTTTAGGCTAGTTCTGTTATAATTTTTAACGATCGAAGGCAAAAAATATTTGAACGTCTCAAATTTCTTTAAAAAAATCATATTACTATAATACAGAACTATCCACGGTATTGCAGAACTTATATAATTATACTGCTGATCTTTTAAAAGAACGAACATTTTCTTAAATGATATAATATAAACTATTTATTTTTATTTTCACATATTCCAAATAATACGTAGCTGGAATAAAAAATAAATAAAAAGTATCAATAATGTCTGAGTTAATTAAAAACTATTTTATCAGATCTATCTTTTTTTGGTTCAAGAATTCAAAGAAATAAGGCTATTTAAATTGGAGAACACACCGAATATTATATTGTATTATTATTAGTTATATTAATTTTTAATAATTGGCTGAGAATAGATTATGGAAGTCAAGGATAGGAGTATTTTTGAGAATGGTATTAGAATAGATTTTAAATTAAAGCGTTTATATTTTTTATATTTTAAATGAAATAAAAAAAATAACGGGAAGAGAAATCAGAATTAACAAAAAGTGTTGATACACTTTTCGTCAATTTAGAGGGAAAAATGAAAAAAAATATTTTCATCATTAGAAGAGTGCATCATGATGCAACAGATGATTTATGAAAGCCCTTAGATTAAATTTTAAATGAATTATTTTTCATTTTTTTAGAATACCCAATAAAACGCGATAATTAGACATAGAAAATTATAAAAAATAATATTTAAAAGAATCGTTTTATTGAAAATTAAATTTTCAGTAAATTGTAAAACTTTTCTTTTGTTTTTTCGTGTTTTTACAGCATAAAATATGATTTAGGAGACGCAATTATTTTTAAAATTCATTGGTAAAAGATATTTCTAACGTTTTTTGGTTAAACACAGCTAATTTTCAGCAATATTTTACATTTAACAATATTAAATTTTGCATTTGCAGTGAAATATGAATATTCTCCTCATTAAAGAAAATTATATTTAAAATAAGAAAACAAGATTTTTTTCTAGAAAATTTCACTGAAATATATTTTAAAATACGCGTAAAACCAGAGTATTTTCATCACGATTAACATACGTCAATAAAAGTTCTCATTTTAGTGCATTCGTCAAAATGTTCGTGATTTTATTTAATGTGATAATTTAATGAAATAAAATGTAATATTTATAGATCATAAAGAAATATTTTTATGTAATAATAATTCGTTTCTTGATTAAATATAGAATATTAAATTTAATAAAAAGTTGAGTACCACTGATCTTGCTGGCATGGCAAGTTCGAAAGTAAAATTTTACATAATACATTTTTTTTTAAATATAGAAAGATTTATGACTTACGTGAAGCTTTATATCCTAAATCTAATTGTCCTTTTAAAGGTCCCAAATCCTGGGGAGTTTGGTCGTGTATCCATTGGTACACAAGGATACTTTTGTTGTTGAAAAACCATTTTACAACCAATCCTTTACTATTTTCTAGAAATATAAGAATAACAAATATTTGCAATTCAAACAATAAAAAAATATAAATATATTATAAGTCTACAAACCGTTTCCGAAACTGTATTCGCAGTCTAAAATTACTTCTTTGCTACCTAATTCTACTAAAGATGGTACATTTAGTTTCGTTATGTGGACCCCGGAACAAACTGCAACAAAAAAAATATATGAATTAATTATTTAAATCACGACACTCTATGATCGCACCCAGCGCTCACAACATCGATATGTTTATAAATTATTACATCATCACGTTTTCATCAGCTCCCCGGCGTATTACACATATCTTGCGCAAAAGAGAATGAAAATAGATTACATCTGAAAATCCATCATTGCAAAAACAAACACCAGAAAGGCGGCAGTGCCATTTTCTATTTACGTCGGCCTACATAAAAAAAAATGTATTCAAAAGCGATTTTCCATGTAACGAATAAATATTACATCACGGGCCAATTTAAAGCTTGCCATTGTGCGCAAAAGCTCGCGCCGCTGCACGAACACATGAAACGATCGACGTGTTTAATTTCGTTCTTCGTCTTGTAAATATTGTATGCGAAAATAATGCGGGGTGCTGGCTGGAAGGCGGACGGCTGTGTTTTGTCGTGTATCTCTGCATAAATAGTATTGTGGTGTGGCAAGTTTCAGACAACCGCAATTCAGACAGACGGACAGACATAACCTCCGATAAGGCATTCTGTGCCATGTGTGGCGGTGAATAAATTCGCAACGTTGCAATTTAATATGTGGATATATCATTGTTGCATGCAGGCAAAATTATTTCACATAAATTTGGTCATATTGCAACAATAAGTCACGTAAATTTAAATTTTAACAAAAATATTCAAAAAGATACTTCAACAATCAAAAACCTCAGAAAACTTATCTAAATACACTTATCATTATTAATCTGCCTAATTTTATCAAAACCTAGAGGTATTGTGATCGAATCGTACAACACTTTATATTTCAATTTTATTTTTTTTGTGGAAAGATTAACACGAGCTTTAACTGAATTCAGGGCTGCTTTTCATAGATACAATAGGGCTATAAAAAATAAGAATTTCAGCTAAATAAATACAACCATTGACTTTAAAATGGCTCCTAATCTATGACACCTGATAAAAGCACTATGCCATCTTCACCCGGGCCTCTTCATTTTAACTGCTCAGCTCCAGTAGAGTCACATTCCTCTTAATCCTGTAGCCAAGGTTGTAATGGTTTCCCTTCCGGTTAACTAAGCTCTTTTAATACGGGTCAAATCCCTAGCCGTGAGGCTGGAATTGAGCTCTCACAGTTTCACAGAATCCATGGAACCACGATCGACCAAACCATAATCGCCACCACATACAATCCAGATATGCAACAACACTCAACTCAAAAATAACCGAGAAAATGCGTTTTATATCATGTGAACAACAGCCGTAATGTCAGGGTCCTTGCCTCATTCAACAACATTCTCCATGTCTTCCGATATCCCACAATATCGCTCAAAATTACGGTTAGCATCAATGATGTAGCCTCCCGCTGTACATACTCCAGTAACCTCAACCATGGTCTTATTTACCTCTGGAGACTTGTTAACCACTATCTTTTTCGGTTACTGACTGTCCCGCATCCTTAATACGTGACTCATCTTACTTTATCAGAACCCAATATTGAGATCCGTAAGTCAGGATAATTTTTATAGATAAGAATCTCGGTCGTCGATCCTTTTGAAGTCTAAAGTAGCATCTGTTTACTAGCATGATTTTTCTTCGGACTTCAAAATCGATTCCAAAATGTGTTTTATGACGATAAACTTTCCAAAGTTAACAAAGAAGAGCAAAAATATAACCGGAAGATTGTTCGAAAAAGAAATTTCAGAAAAGATGTACTTATAATTGATCAAAGCTGTATTTGTATCATCTTTGTCCTGTCATTTACTGCCCCGAACAAAGAATTGGCATCTCCCCTAAATCATTCGGACGTTATTGGTCTTGCGATTTCTAGGCTTCCATGAATCTTACCCTGAAGAATGAGTTGCAGTGTTTGAATTTAGTTTTCTTATTTTAATGGTTTTTAGAATCTCTCAGTTCTTCTTTATTTGCGCCATCACCTCAACGTTTGTAATTCAAAAGCTTCTAGGTGCTTAATCGCCTTTTCCGTGAGGTTCCACGCTTCTACTCCTTACAGAAGATCAGAGAATGCAACTCATCAATGTCTGGGTTTGATTCAAATCATGTCCACAATGATTTTTTTTCATCCGAATAAATGTCGACCTCTGTCAGGTGATCCTATCTATTCAATGTTAAACCATATTTTTTTGCAGATTTTTGTTACTTCTACTTTGATAATGTAAGTTAACGGTAACTGAGTTAGTACTCGAATAGGTTAACCTTATGACAAATTTTATGGATTCTTTATGATATTGGCTATAGGAAAATATTAGGGTGGGAGACATTAATCTTTATCGAACTGTTATTTAGATGATTGGTGCTTTTATTTATTTATTTGACTACGAAAGATTCCAAAGCAACGCAATTCACCAACATAAAGATTTGATAAGGATTCAAAAGATCCAAGGGTCATATGATGAATGAGTCCCTTACATTAATATTCCCCCCAGTGTCAAACAACGACACTGGTTAATTTTAATATTATTTAAGTTAGATTGATATTTATATTATTTGTTTATAATTATTTATTCAATGAAGGATATATGGCATTAAATTAATTAATTCCAACGCGCCAAACTACCTACATAAATATTTTTTACATAACAAGCGGAGGTAATGGTTGTTTTCTTCCTTTTGGCTGCTCTTAAAATAAAGTAAAATAAAATAAAATAGTTTCATTTGTCTCATTAAATTATTATAAGAAATAAATTATGACTTTTTTGTGTTGCATTTCTTTGTCATAAAAATAGATAATGTTTTTCTAAAAAAATATATATGCGCCCCCCTTTGTTTTAAAATCACTAATGCGGTCCTTTAGCAAAAAGTTTGCCCAGGCCTGGTCTAACAGTGGAATAAAATAAATATTAATTTGTCTCCTTCAAAGTAATGTGCATCATGCTTTTCTAATCTTTGAAGGACTTCTAAAATGTAATTTTCGGTATAGCCTTTAGCTCATTCAGTGTTTCTGTTCTTCTGCCATCTCCCCTCAATGATGAATATACATCGTCCTTTCATGTTTTTAGTGATTCTCAAATGTTTTTTTTGTCTTCAGAAATAGGAAATAGTCATGTGGTGACATTTTCGACTGAGATTTTTTCGATGAAATCCTGAAGGGACAGATTAGATTAACCAAGCGGTGCCAATGTTTGGTCTGAAAAAGTCTAAAAAACAAATATTATAAATAATCATTGGTTTTTATTGTCTACAATTGCAAAAAAAAACAAAGTATTCCCTTCTGTTGCAAAGGACGTGATAGTTTTTCTCGCTCGCATCCGATACGATGTGCCGAGTGCGATTGACACGTGCGGCAAGAGTAGTAGTCGGTGGCGAGTGTTCAGTTTGCGGTGGGACATCGCGAGTGCGCTTGTTATTTTCGGATCATATTGTTACATTAGTTAAAAAAATCCAAAATGTCGACCAAATTATGAAAAATATCATGAATAACTATTTTTAATCCATTTTTTATAAAAAAAAAGTTAAGATATTGATGAAGAATACATCAATATCGAAGACTTAACATAATCATGATCCTATTAATTACGCTAGTATGTAAAATAAAATAGTTCCCGATATAATTCTGACCGCTCTCTTAAAGATTTCATAAACAAAAACTTCAAAATAAAAATGTAAAAATAGAATAATGAGGCAGAAGATTACGAAACATCTTTCTATCGAATCCCTTCCTCCTAAAATTATAAAATATACATAAACAAAAATTAAGACTAGCCACACAAAAGATCTAAATCATGAATATTATTTAGATGCGATACAAAACATTTTTTTTATAAGTGGCCTAATGGCTCGAAAACCGGACATAGCTTCCGTTGATGAAGATTCGATCCTAAATTTCTCGACAAGGGATAGTAATGAATTAATCTGACAAATTATGTAAATCCCCGGTTTATATATGACTGAAGAGCGTATCAGATTCCCTTCCATATTCCTGATCTGACCCATACAATTTATTAATTAAGCTGTTTCGTTAAATATGTTCTTAATAAATTGTATTTAGTTTGCGAAATCTACCGCGTAACAAATAGTACACAAAATTAAAACAGTATAATAAACCACACATTTTAATTAAATTTAATATTGCCATAAACAAACCGTGGCCATTATTAATTTTTAAGACGGCCTGGAGCAAAATCCTGTAAGTAGATAATGAAAGAACAGGTAAGCCGGAGAATTTAATCAGTCTGTCCAGGATGTACTTTTCCGGTTCCGGGAGCTAAATACGTTCCAGGCTGAATATTAAATGACACTTTTAGTTACTTCCAGTAATGTCGGATAGAAAAGATCGGTCCGTTCAAGTCCCTTCTATTTCTGCACCGGATTCGCCGAGAGTTTCAGCGAACCAAACTTATATAGCCCAAGGTTTGGTTTTGCCAGCGCTATAAATGAATGCGTTGTCATGGATCAGAATAATTTGTGACACAGTTAAATTATAATTGGAATAATAAATAGTTGCGATTAAAGTTTGTGTGATGGGTCGCAGTTATTTCGAGATGAGATGGAACAAATTGACATCACGTAACTATTTATATTGCGAACTATTCAGTCGACTTTCCCAACGAAATATCAGCTCTTTAAATACAACACGGCTTTACATAATAATTAAAATATATATTGTTACTATATATATTTACTAAGCTTAAAAATATACATATTAATTTAGATTATTAAAAATTTATGACTGGGGAATACCAAATAAATATTAATTAAAGTTGTTATTACTGGACGATCCTGTATAAATATTTTCACGCTTTTTAATTACGTTAATAAGTAATTAGTTGCTTTTTTTAACTAAAGGGAATACAAAATTATGAAAAATTGCTCTGGCATTTACATACAGGCTGATTCTAAAAAATATTTTATTCATATATCATAAGCTTAAAAATAATATATGAACAACTTCGGCTTTATTTTCGGACCAACTATGTTTTTAATTGAGATATATTATTCGTTCTGCAATGTTGCGAAAGTTTCTAATTACCCTAACTACAATAAAAGTCGAGCGTAAGCACACGGCACTGTTGCCGTCTCTTCGTCTATTTGTGTTTAACTTTGCAAAAGCACTTGATGAGGGACGATGCATCCTCTTATTGAATGAATTTTATTAAATTATAGTCAACAGTGGAAGTTTCCATGGCTTTTGCGAGATGCCGAGGAAAATTCTGCAGTCTTATTAATAGAATTAAATGTTTCGTCATAATTCGCGACATGAAACGACGATGCCATTGCTGAAACTACTTAGCCGAAGTTGCGTTCGCAAATTAAAACGATTATACCGAAGACTACTTTAAAACTTTACATAATAATTTTCTTCGACAGTTTATTGCATTTAGTGACTCAGTGTATTTTTAATCAGACAGACACTAATTTCGTTGCAGAAAACTATTAATATTTAAGCAAAATCTTTATATCATAACAAGCAAAAAGAATATTTAAAAAATATATAAATAAATCGCACGAAATTTATTGTCATTTAGAAAAGTTTTTCTTAATTAATCTAAATAACAAAAAAATAATCAATGATATGAAAATAGTAATTTAATGATTCAAAAATAACAAGATATAATATGTGTGATGATTTACGCTGATCACATCACGCAGAGCCAAGACAATAGTTTTTCAGCGACCGAAATAGTTTCAACCTCATTCTGGATCGCTTTTTCTTTCACAATGCAATCAATTGGTAAATTCAACAATATCAAAATGTTTAAATGTTGCAAATATCTCGATTTAAAACGAGAAAGCTGTTGTTTTAATTCGAAAGCTTTTAAAAAAAAGATAAAAAAAAATAAAAAATATCCATACAGTTACTAGAGTACTGATTTAAAATAAACGAAAAATAAAATGTAAATCGTTATAAAAATCTATTATAAATTACTTAGCGTATTTTTTTTTTATTTCAAACTTTTTAGCAAAATTTGCGAAGAAATAAAATTACATTCTACGCGTCGAAGGTAGTGATTTTTTAGCAACTTGATTTTACACAATTTAAGTTTACAAATTGACCAGTGATGAGATTTTTTTTTATTACATTACCTTCCTTATTATCCATGGATGTTTTCAATTCATATATGAAAATTAATAGAGCAAAATAATTAAGCAAACTGTTAGCAAATGCATCGAGAAGTAACAAAATTAAAATTTGGGTGGCTAGAAAACCTAAGAAACTAAGATCATTTAAAGAGACAGTAATAGGAAATTTTCCTGTTAATTATTAACTAGAAAGATTTTGAAAATTTGATTACAATTAAATGGGTTCCAGAATAAAGACGATGACTTAATTAACTTAGCCGTGTCGATGGGATCTATTTGATTCTAAAGAAAAATCAAATAACTCTTTTATTATATATCCTACATGTCACAAACTTTTTGTATTTGTCTAAAAAAGTCTAAAGAATAGATGTCATAATTAATCATTGGCCTTTATTGTCTGCAATTGCGAAAAAAAACAATCAAACGACAATATTCGCTAGTATTGCGTTTTTTTCGCTTGCACTGGTATGTACCAAGTGCAAGTGACACGCGCTGTAAGTGCTCAGTCTGCGGCGAAACATCGCCGAGAGCGTTGACATTTACGTATCATATTGACTAGTTAAGAAATCCAAAATATCGACCAAATTATGTAGCATATCATGAATATGTATTTTTATTCTTAGAATAATCCATAAAGGTTTCATCAATATCACTCGAAATGCTTAAGGTCTATTTTTTATTATAAGTAGATCTCTATTGGACGACGCAGTTGGTTTTTAGCCGTCGTAACGAATTGGTTAAATTCTGAAAAAATATTACGTTACTATATGCGATACAAAGAGTGGCTTAACCATTTTATAATTTAATACACGTTCGGTCGTGAGGGAAAATTTTACCAGATGAAAAAGGATTGTTATATTCTAACGATCGCAAGACAAACGGAATATCTTAAATATGTGAGTTAATGGCAAATTTACAAGGCTTAGAGTATGAGAATTAATAAGAATACGATTCATGTGTTCCGGATTTTCAAGGTACGAAATATAAATGTAATAGCAATTTAAAACGATGTAAAAAGTAATAGTTTAGATTGTCCATGTTTTGCGAATATCCCTGCAACCCCTTGCCACCATTAGCTCGCATAATCAGGAGTGTACGGTATTTACATAAACTTTATTACATTCATTTTAAAAGCTCTCTTTAAAATTAAATTAAATATATAAAAAAAAAAGACTTAAAAGTTTTTATTGCAGAATATCTGTGATTTTTTCTTTCTTTTTTACGTTAAATAAAAGAAGATTTTACATTAACCGAAAAAATATGGCAGTTAGCATTCTAATAAAATATTAAAATTAATCTTAATTTGAATGTAATTTTTATTCCAATTGCAGAGCTTTAAATTGCAGTAATTATGCCATTTTTCTTAAACATTATTACAGTTAATATATTAAGTTAATTATATTTAATTTTAAACAATGTGAAAAAGAGGAATTTACGTGAAATATCGTCCGTATAATTTGAAATCGTAATAAAAAGCGACCTAACATTAAAATTAATTAACATAATTCCATGAGGCCTACGTTTTAATAATTAATATGAAAAAATATATATTGAGTGCAGAAAATCGACCCAAAATTAGATTTAATCTGCGTTATAATTATTAATGAATAAGTGGACCAACTTGAAGCGTTTGAAATGTGGTACTACCGAAGAATGTTAAAAATTCCATGGACGGAACACGTCAAGAATACAACCGTACTTCAACTTCTTCGCGAGAAGCGAAAGCTTCAAAACTCGTAAAAAAGTTTCGACTTCTACAGACCATCAAGGACGGAAAAGTGAAAGATAAACAGAGGTCGCGAATAAAAAAGCTGTCGCGGCTCTGCAACATTTGCAGCTGGACCGGATTAGAAGCTACAGAATTGTTCCTGCTCGCCAAAAATCGACAATTGTATGGTGAAAAAACAAAAACATGTGGATCGCCATCGTACGAAAACAGACATGGCCTCTGAAATACATATTTTTAGACGTATTTATAAATTATTTTTTATTTGTGACGAATATTAAAAATATATTTCCATTGAACATATTTATTTCATCAGACTGATATATAAAACGGCGACAGATTAAAAATATCTGCATTGCTTCATCATTTGATCATCTTCTAAATGTTATTTTCTTGCGCAAGTATTTGTTAGATTATTTTAAATAAGGCAGATTTTCTTATGGCACAAAAATTCAACAATTTCGTTAAATCTCAAGATACATTTATCTTGCTAGCATGTATGTAGATTCGTTTCGTATTATTGCGTACAAAATCGTATGATAAACAGGCGGAAATATTGTATACATTTTTTTTTGCATTATTATTCAACGCAAGCTCCATGCGGCTTTTCCTCCGCGTCCTCCGCTAAAATATTATTTCATCTGGAATAACGCCAAAATACCAAAGAAGTTAAAACATAAATACATTGCCAACATTTATAATTGGATTTACTTAAACACACCATACACGCACCGATCTCGGTCTGTTCAACTCGTTTTTTTTTCCCGACATCCCCCAAAAGAGATTAACCCCTGCAGCGCATATTTATCTTATTTATTATCGTACGAGATTAATAGCGGCAATTTCCGACAAAAATATTTTTAATGGATAATTTGCTGAGGGATATGGGGAGACATAAATTAGAATGCGGAAGAAATGCGCGGTACATCAACAAGTTAGAATAAGTTATCTATATTATTATTAAGAAAGTGATTATATTACCTGATATACATATTCCAGCCGTTATGTATAACAATAAATAATGGCACCAACTCATTGTCAACATTTTGCAACTTTTCAATTTGAACATTTAATTAAAAGGCAAAGTTTATCCAATGGAAAAGTTTTCCTTTTGTTTCAATTTAAATGATAATATTTTACTAATTGGGAAATCATATTGTATCTCACGTAAAATATTCACTCGTTCACTTTGATACAAAGCAAACCGCTATCTGTATCAATATAATTCATCGTCTTTTTAAATTAAACTTGTCACATGTTCACTGTGGGCTCTTAAAGAATAATTCGAAGTCATACACATATTCGGGTATAGAATATATTTACATTTAAATACGTGTCAATATAATTTGCATGTGATTGTTGTTTATTTTTATTTCGTATGCCCGAATATGTGTATTTCTGTGCAACGAAAAGTTTCTTTAATTTTATTTTTTAATGAATCAACACCGTTCTATTATGAGATTTCGAATTGGGCTTTGGCGCCAAACGCAGATCGTGACCGAGCGTTACCGGGAGCAGACGGACGTGCTACGGCGCCGAGGACCGCGCGCTCACTGGCGCCGCGACGCCGCTGCCGGCGCCGCAACAGCCGCCGGAAAAATCAACAGGTCACCGCCTGCAAGCGAGGGACACTCTGGAAACTTTGCGCTGAAAAATACGGCAATGATCGGTCGGTATCGACTTATGTTGAACAACGTCAAAATTCATTTGGTTTATTATTACTAAAAATATAATATCTCTCTAAGGTAGTAAGTGTTAATTATAATAAAAAAATTCATACACACAACTCGTTTTTTACACGGTTCAAAAAAACAACAAATAAGATTCCCAGGAAAAAATATCAGCGCATAGGTCTTAATTCTATGCCACAACAATCAATGACCAATGGATAGAATGTAAATAAAATGGTGAAGTTTATCAACTCACTACTACTTTAAATCACGAGGACTTGTAATTTGCTAAAATAGTGTAACAGATTCTTTGCACTTATCCCTACTTAGAACAATCATTAAAACTGCATCGGGGTCTGCAGATTTGTATGGCTTGATATTGAGAAATGAATTAACAATTCGTGAAATAAGAAATACAGAAGTGGAAAGCAGATTCCTAATAATGAACAAATCAACAATTCAGGATATTCAAACAAACAAAAAACCACGTGTCGTTTAGTATTATTTGTATTAATAATATCGAATTCAACATTTACACTTTGGCCTCGTATAATATAGGTCTTTATAACATGGTTTTGATAAACACGGCTGATAATTAATGTACAGTACTCTCTATATAATACGATTTCAAAAAAAAATCGTTTATCAGTTAGAATATACTGCACGTACACGCTTGGTAAAAATAGATAGTAAGAAGTCCGCAATAACAAAAACATAAAAAGAACTGAACACTCGTCATCTAAACATCAACAATCACAATTTTCCTGATAGTAGTTGATGGTTTGAAAACTTTAAGAAGCGATTCTCATTACCTAATATAAAAATGCGAGGAGAAATTGCGTCGGCTGACATGAAATCATCCAAAAAATTTACTTCAGAATTCGCCGAAATTATAAACACTGACAACTGATCTCGGAAAAGAGTAGAATATATATATCCTAATTGTTATTGGCAGCGATGATGAATGAATGATCTATTATATGTATGCTATTCAATTTTTTTCAATAAATATGTAAATGTATATTTGTCGATGGTTTAATTAAAAAGAATATAATAACAAACGATATTTTTTAGAACGAAAAGTCTATTTTTGTATGAACGGATTTGTATTACACGACGAGTTTGTGGAACCATGTGACCGTGTTATATGAGGTAAGGGTGTAATTTTTATAATTATCTTTTTTACACGATTTTTGCACAATGTTGCTATTTTTTAATATAACAGGGTTTCTTTTAATTTAGGTAACTATTTCACTTTTTACACGGCTTTGGTAGATCGAAACTACCGTGTAAAAAATAATTGAGTGCTTATCAATTCATTGATTTATTATTAAAACAAATTCAGTTAGAATGAATTTAATCGTATTGCTTAAACCTTAAATACCGTAATTATCCGTATTATTTTTAGGATTTGGAATAATGCGTATTACTAGGCTTTCAATCCAGTGGGGGCTCAAAGCGGTAAAAAATTCGGGGCCTCGACGTTTTTAAGTTAGGAAAAAAGTTTAAGTTAATTTGTTAAGAAGAGTTATTAACAAAAAAAGAAGCGTAAAAAAATTCTATATAATTAAACATTAAATAAATTGATTTAAAAAAAACATAGTAGCCCTTAAATATATTTTACGAACTTTATCGTCTTTCTCCTGGTGCATTGGAATATTTCAATATTCGTAAACGTACAAAACATTTCTTTAGCAACCCGATAGATGCTTACTGTGATTTTTATGGTGTCCTCGCTTTCTTTTAAAAATAAAATAGTCAAATTCAGCTTCAAAGATACGAATATTATTGACATTTTTGGAAATATTTTTTTATTTCATTAAAAAATAAATTATTAAATTATTGATAAAATTATCTAATGACTTCAATATGATATATTTTAACTGAAATTGAACTGAAACTGAAATTTGCGACGTGAAGTCGGTTTGATTTTGGTTAAAGTCTCTTTCATATGGATGAAACCAAGTTTTACAGCTATCGGCATCTGATTTTGCTAGCCATCTTCTATTACAAACTAATTATTGATATGTATAATGTGCTAGTAAATTTGTCCCTGACCTATTTTGACATTGGTAGCCAAATTGAATACTTACTTTAATGTTGCTTGTTTCCGGTGACTTCTTTCTACTCCCAATAATGTGAAATAAAACACGAAAGAATTATATTTTGACATCGAGGAGCTGAACCGAAAAATACGTACCAGAAGTATTTCAAAATTAAAAAAGCGCTAAAATAAGTATATAATGGAATCGATGTAACTTAAAAGCAACAATAATCATATTGATGAATAAACTAAGTGTTTTTAAAGAAAAACTGTTTTATTTCGGTGTGTACTATCAATAGCACTCCAGATGTATGCACTAAAGTCAGTAAATAAACACCAAATTAATAATGCAGAGGTTGGCAAAAAAATATAGATTAAGAGATTCTAGAACTTCTTCCATATTCATCAGACTTTCTATTATTATCTCTTCGATTTGAAGAAGCATATTCTAAGATAAACGCGCTTTTTAAATTCATCCAACATTTTACTCAATATTTTAATTAAAAAATATATATTTTTAACAGAACAATTAACACTGATTCAGTGGAAAAGAACAGTTTAATTAATTAAAATTGTATTTGCCAAATTTTTATAGAAGTGTAATTTTTAATAATCATCGTATCATTGTTTATTATACCTAGAGCTTTTTTTTTATTTATCTTTTAAATATATTATTTGAAATAGCAAAAACATCATAGTTATTAATATTTTTTATCATGTATAAGGGGTTGCCTAACATCTCGAGAGAATATATTTATTTTGGTATCATAAGTGGCATCTCTCAGTGTCTCAGCACTATTTATAAATATTAAAAAAATCTTCAACACCACTTTGCGTGTAGTATTCGGTACTAAAATTGCGACATTAAGTATTTTTATACCCAAGGATTCGATCACATCACGAACCCCAATTAAAATAAAATTTATTGTGAATATATATTATCTTTAACCTTAAGTTTTACGATACACACGTGTGAAATTTGCATCCCTTGTAATATCTTTATTGCTCCTAAAATCGGCGATAGCAACCAGGTACCAAAAAAATATAATAAAAAGTGACTTCCTACGGAATTATAAGCAGTTTTAACTAATTTTGAGTCACCATATTATTCCAGTCACGCAAATGAATCATCTTTATAAAAACACATGAT
This sequence comes from Philopotamus ludificatus, assembly GCA_022495035.1. Lineage (NCBI taxonomy): Eukaryota > Metazoa > Arthropoda > Insecta > Trichoptera > Philopotamidae > Philopotamus > Philopotamus ludificatus. Next base: position 27,845 of record JAGXCT010037071.1, on the reverse strand, counting down.
GTTTTGTAATTGAAGATAATATACTGATAAACAATTTCTTGGTCAATATTATTATTCTAACAAATTTAGTCATCAATTATAATATTGTCAATTCTTTCCATCTTCGGACCATGGGATGACAATAAATATATCGGTTTATTGACCACATCCGGTAAAGCGTAATGGATGACGAATGATCCTGTCATTACCCTTCATGAAGTTGACAGTAAATCTAAATTGTGTTAACGAAATACTGCAATTTGTGTACATGATATGAGAATAACTCTACGACAAACTATAAATGTGTTATTACCTCGCTTAACGTCACCTCAATTAACGCTGATTAACAACATTTTAAGCTCAATAAAAAGTCTCAATGACTAGGACTTAGTAGTGTCTCTGACACAGAGGCGGCTCGTCCTTATAGGCTACCAGTGCACTGCCCCACACACACTTCTCCTAATAAAAAAAATAATTAGCTAAAATATGCGAACAGAACCATATTCGTATGTGTATGGGTATGCTCGTATCCGCCCTGGTCACGTGATCGCTACCTTTAACCCGAATAAGTTATTTGGCTAGTTGATGGAGGTAAAGAGAAAATTTCCGTATTTCTGTATACAGAAGGTCGCTTTTCGTTTGCTGTGTAAAGGTATGTTTGGGGCACACCTGTATATGCCCCGCCGGTCTATATTTTCTACTCGATTCGAAAATAAACGACACCGTAAACGTTTTTTAACTATATTGGGCATTTCTCTTTTCTGAAATTTTAATATCATCATATTAACTGATTGATGCAAAACTGAAAAGTTTCCACAATTCTTCCAAACTCTTTCAATAAAAATCCTTCATATTACACATTTTTAGAATTTTTCTTAAAAAATGTCTAAAGAATAAATATTATAAATAATCATTGACGTCAATTGTCCGCAATTGCGATAAAAAACAACAATATTCGCTACGGTTCCCATGCGTGGGATGTTTTTTCTCGCTCCCATCCACTACGGTGTGCCGAGTGGGAGTGACACGTGCTGTGAGAACTCAATCTGCGGCGAGACATCAATCCAGACGAAACGGGATTGTACTGGAAAAGGATGCCTCATCGAACCTATATATCAAAAAGCGAAAAACGTGCGAAGGGATTTAAGGTGGCGAAAGATAAAATATCTTTACTCTTATGTTCTAATTCTTCTGGAGAATTCAAAATGAAGCCACAGTTTTATTAATCGGCCTTAACCCTTTATATGGTTATTGACAATATTATTTCTTATTGTCAATAACAATAAATTAACCAAAGAACTTTTTCGACAACATACGGTATATAGACCTTAAGACCTTAAGGTTAATAGTTGGCAACCCTGCTTCGCGGCCATTGAATATTTTTTTTATATTAATTATTTTTAATTATATTTTTTTGCAAAAAGGAGGCCGTGGCTCGATTTAACGTGCATGTCCTGCCCGCCTAGCCTGCCCTAAGCTCTGCTCTACAACTCCTTACATTTACAAACCATTTCCGAAATGGTATTCGCAGTCTAAAATTGCGTCTTTACTACCCAATTCTACTAAAGATGGTACATTTAGTTTCGTTATTTGGACCCCGGAACAAACTGCAACAAAAAAATATTAATGAATTTTTAAATCACGGCTTTCAGTTCTGTTCCATTCATCGATCAATTTTATCGACATCTCCCAGAATAAGTAGTACATATTTATTTTATTTTTTATCGTACGAAATTAATTAATGTTATTGGCGGATCATTTTCTGAGGAATATGGAGAGGTATACATTAGATTGCGAAAGAAATGCGCGGTACATCAACAAGTTGAAATAAGTTATCTATATTAATATTATGAAAATGATTATATTACCTGATATACATACTCTGGCTATGTATAACAATAAATAATGGCACCGTTATTGTTTAAATAATCCAATTCTATATAGAAAACAAACAATCAATTGTGTCATTTTAGGGTCAGAAAACCACCACATAAACAAACTATACTTTGTTTACAAGTGCTGGGAGGCCACGTTCACGGAGGTCACAGGGCAACATTCAGAGTGTACGCCGAAGCATTGAAGAAGAGGCAAAGCAAGAAGCTGATTTCATTCACAATCTCATTATGGGCGACGAGGCACACTTACACCTAAACGGATTTGTTAACAAACAAAATATGCGATTCCGGGGGACAGAAAATCCAAGAATAGTCCATCAACGTAGTCTGCATCCCGTAAAAGTAACAGTTTGGTGTGGTGTAACTGCAGGAAGTGTTCTTGTCCCTTACTTCTCTAAACATGAGGCAGAAAACGCACTAACCATCTCTGGCGAAAGGTATCGAGAAATGCTGGAGAATTTCGTGCGTCCTGAGGTATAGAGGTAGCAATGTGATACTACTATCCACACAGCTCGCCTGACAACTAAACTCTTAAGGGAATTTTTTTGGAGAAGGATAATTTCGCGAAAATCTAAAATTACTTGGCCGCCACGCTCACTCTGACTTACCTGATCCAGACTTCTTCCTGTGGGGGTATTTGAAAGATAAAGTATACCATAACAATCCTCTAACTATTTAGCAATTGAAGGCCAACATCCGTGAAGAAATTGAAGGAATAAGCCAAGAAACATTACGACAGTTAATGATTGACGCCTTAAAAAGAACGCGTCAGTGTGAAGAGCAAAATTATTTCCAAGAAGTGTATTTTTTGTTTATGAAAGAGTAAAAGTGAATTATTTAAAAAAAGTTAATTCATTTTAAAATGGTGTTGTGACTTTTGGGACAGCCTGTACAAAGCAACTCACTGTCTCAATATAATTCATCATCTTTTTAAACTAAGTGGGTTTTTAAAGAACAATTCGAAAATGGGCACCCAATCAACTCGCTCACTTTTGACCATGATAACGTGTCGATATGTTTTGCATGGGATTGTTATTTATTTTTATTTCATATATTCGAATATGTGTATTTTTGTGGACAAATGATTTCTTTAATTTTATTTATATTGAATCAACACGTTCAACAACGTTCTATCATGAGATTTCGAATTATGGTTTGGCGCCAAACGCAGATCGCGACCGAACATTACCGAGCACAGACGGACGCGCTACGGCGCCGAAGTCCATGAGCTAACTAGCACCGCGACGCCATTACAGCCACCGGGAAAGTTAAGCAGCAGAGCCTGTGTTATAACCCAGGGGTCGGCAAAGTGCGGCTCCGGAGCCGCATGCGGCTCTTTGGCCCCCTAAGTGCGGCTCTGGCACAAATAACCACGGGCTAGCAGACGAGGCCAAGAGTATGACCGGCTTAAGAAAGGGGTTTGTTGCTATTTTGAAAGAAAAAATAACTCAAGATACTTTCACTATTGCATCATTCATTAACCCTTTTCCGGCATGCATGACGTACATGCGCATACAAATCGTGCCTAGGGTGTGGCCGCATGTCGTACATGCGCGAGATTCTTTAAAACTTTAACTTTGTCGTTGTTGGCATGTAAACTAGACCGATAAGGATGGTGTTTGTTTTAAAAAATCAGCTAATAAACACAGCTATCAATAAATATACAACATATCACAAGAAATTTATAGGAACCATGTAATATGTAAATATGAATAGTAACGATTCAAATCGCGCGTGGTGTCTCATTCAAATCTCCGCAGTAGTATCGGTGACGTATCTCGGCTCAGGGGTTGTTAAGGGTGTTCCACGTACATTATGTTCCACATACACGTGTACGGATGTAATGGAATAAGAAAATTGCATTTCGCATTTTTGATTTTGATTCGCATTCCCATTTTTTTCTCAATTATATTATTATGATATTTTGTTCGATTTATTATTACGAAATAAAGCGTATCGAGTTTATTTTTTTAGTTGAGATAGAAGAACATATCCTAATCAACATGTTTGCATAAATCTCTTACAGAAAAATGGTCTAATATAGCGGTAAATGGTGAATACAAATTTACCTCGCCAAAAAAATAATTTGGTTTTCGCACTCAGATGCAAAATCAAAAGTTTAGACCCTCGCATTGAAAGGGTTAAGAAGCGCTTTGTGCGCAGACATTTCCAGAAGAAATTTGTAAAGTTATGGAATTGGTGATTACGATTATCAACTCCATTTTAGCTAGAGCTCTTAATCATCGCCAATTTAAAGAATTTTTAGTTGAAATGGAGAGGGAGTACGATGATCTTCTGTTCCATAATAAGGTACGTTGGTTATCCAGAGGGAAAGTTTTAAAACGTTTCGAATCCCTATTACCAGAAATCAAAGCATTTCTTCTTGAGAAGGGTGTTCACTATCCAGAACTAACAGACGATCAGTGGATCCAAAAGTTTTATTTCATGGTAGACGTTACGTCTCATCTAAAATGGGCTTAATCATGAACTACAGGGGAAAGGAAACACAATTTTTTCGATGTTAGAAGAAGTCATTTCATTTGAAAACAAATTATCCCTTTTTGCTCAAGATTTTGAAAGGGAAACATTGTTTCACTTTCCGAGTCTGCTGAAGCATCGCCAAGAAAATAATTCATCTATTGACAAACACTATTTCAAAACAACCATTTTAAATATGAGGGAAGCATTTCTCAGCAGGTTTTATGAATTTAAAAACAGCAGAGCGACCTTAGCATTCGTTAAACAGCCTCTTAATGCTAAGATAACAGATTTGAATTTTCTCCTTTTGGCATTGACATTGGTGACTTTGAAATACAATTGCTGTTTTAACAAACTTTTTATTTTTTATAATTGCAGACAATATTGATTATTTATATTTATTTTTCAGACATTTAAGGAATAATATTTTTTTTGTTTCGATTCTTATTTTATTTCGGTGTATACCTTAAAAAAAACTCATAAAATCAAATAAACGCTAAATTAATAACACGAAGATTGGCAAGAAATAATCCAATGATTCGCCAAAAAAAAATTGTTTTTTGTCCGTCCAATTTTTAATAAAATTCTAATAAATAATATATCGAGGAATTGGTTGATAGAAAATAAATTATAAACATTGGATTATGATTAAATATATTTAAAATGGGATGTAGACAAATATATATTTTAATAAAATAAATAATTACAATGTAAAATGTGACAATAGTCTATCGGAGAATACGATTTGATTAAATATGCTATTATTAGATTGCGGTTGTCGGCGTTCTTTGGTGGAATTGACGATATACGAGACTCTCTCCTTAATATCTCCACGTGGGATATCTCCTCGCAAACTAAGCAATCTTATGAGATGATCTTCAGTAATGTCCGGACATTTATCTAATAATCCGTGCAAATCGAGTGACAGCATATCAATATCCAGACATTTCAGTACCTGAAAAAATAATAAATACATTAATGATAAAATTACTGATAAAACACAATGGGATTTGGATGTCGTATAAATCATCTCAAAATAATAAATATGTGCGCGGAAACATGTGCACTTCTTTGTTGTCGTGATAAATAATTTAGGAGATTACACCACATCCATCGGGCACGGAATATCGTTTTAATTCCCTCTAATATTTTAAAAACATATATAGTATATTATTACCTCGGCGAGCATATTGGTGATTTCGAAAAGCCATTCCAAATTGCCGACTTCTGGAGCAATCTTCAAGAAAAATGATCTTATTTGATTGGATTCTTTTAAAATTTTATTTGCGGCCGCTTGAATCTCATCCGACGTTTTAAAAATGGTTCTCTTCGACAACATTGAAGTAATGTACCTCTTGCAGACTAAGTTCTGCGCTTCCGTAATAACGTATTCAAAATTTTTCGGTGTCAAATGATTATAATCCTGAAAATAATCTTCTAACGTAACGCATATCGTATCGATCGGAATATTTGACTGAGTCCATTTTGCTGTAAACAAATCATCGAAATGTGTATCCAAATCCAAAAATGCTTCATCCAATAAAAATTTAGCAGCTTCGTTCCTTAAATTCTATAAAAAAAAAATATATGAATATATTTATTTCAAATTATTTAATCACGTATTTACTCGACGTACTTCAAATGTGCTCAATAAAGCTTCAACTTTAGCCTCGGCCCCAGCGTCATGCTCTCCGCGGGGCCAGTAACGTCTCTCAGTTTGCCTCGCTAACTCTTGTATTTGTTGACAATTATTCATTACAGTGATGATATGATGAGTAAAATATGGTGTGTGGCTTCTATCTTTAAAATGCTTAATCTAAAAATATATCAAATTATTATAATACGTTTATTTATTTATTTAATAATAATAAATTAACCTTAAACTGAATTATTGCTTCTCTATACATTTGTCCATATCTTGTCACTTGATCGATACTCAAAAGCAATGCTTTAAATGTTAATTTTTTAGATATTGTCGACGTGACCTAAAATATTTATTACGAATATTATTTAAAATTATTTAAATATAATATTTTAATCAATAAATTTAACCTGTAAATTCTGATCGATCATTTGAAACACAATAATAGGTGCGTGCGTATGAAAAGCCGTCGTATGAGGCTCTTGTTCTGGAGGATTATTGGCTACCCATTCCACTTGCTCTGCCGCCAGAGTTTTATCCATCCATTCAATGCAATTTTTCTCCATTCGCTGATTTGAGCAAAAATATATATCAAATTCATTATAAATATATTTGTTATTCTAACAAAATAATGCTTACGTTCAGATATTGATCCTGCATATCATTCAGCATTGTTTCACTAAGCAATGGCGTAAATCCCGTTAGATCTATATTCAACTCTGGATGATGCATCAATTCTGAACCGGGATACGTATTTAATATCCAAGAGAGCAGAGAAACATATTCATTTCCTTCAATTCCGCTCTGAATTACTTCTTGCAACTAAATTAAATAATATTTTCATAAAAAATACTATTGGAATGTATTTAAAACATGATAACTTACACTCGTTGATAAACATGTATGATACATCTCTACGTATTTATTTACAATATCATACTGAGGCGGAAAACATGGTACACATAATGTTTTAACGACACGTAAATCCTCTAAAATCAATTGCCGCGTCAGTTCCAGGTATCTAACAAGCCACATTTTACTATCTTCTCTTTCGTCGACTCTCGTACCTTCGATACGTTGGGCTACCGAACATTCTAATACTTCGAATGCTTTCTTTCTCCAATTTTTCGGTCTGCCCGGAGGCATAAAACCGCTCTGTTTTTGTTGCTATAACAAATTACATGTATCATAAATACTATAACAAACAAATTAACTCAAATGAAATCATAAAAATCACTTGTAATGCCAATTGATCACGTCTCTCTTCTCTCTCAATCAAACGAAGTGCAGTGACGATAACAGTCGGTTCTTTTCGCACCGTGTTTAATGTTCTGCCTAAAATTAATCTAATCTGCTTGTCCAATAAATTAGAGAGTGTTTCAACGTCTTCGAAATATGCTTTCAACATTATCTTATCATGATTCGATTGGTTCGGTAATTTGTGCAATTCGTACAACAAATCATCACGCGAATTCTCTAAATCGGTTAAACACTGAAAATATAATATGCGTATTAAATAAATTATTACATAATTATATAAATTTAGCATTTAATATCTTCACCTGATGAGCATGTAACAATTTCCCTTCGCTGATCCAATTTTTGGTTTTTTCAACACTTTCCGGAACAGTAAAAATATGCTTGAGACTATCCATAGCGGTTACGTATTGAGAATGACGCATATTTTCTTCTCGGACAGCTTGCAATGATCCGCATAATGGCGCTACTGTACTTAACGATGAATCTAATGAATCCAATCTATAATACATAATAATATATATAAAAATGAATTTGAATCACAAATATATATTCATAATTACTTAGAACTGATTTCTTTTATATCATCAAGACATTCGTTCAATTGATTCAATCCAACTTTTACGCCATCCAATTGACTTTGCATGGCCGATTTCAATTGTGCCTCCAATGATGCTTTTTTATGAGATATTCTTCGCTTATACTGTTCGACCTTTATTATTAAATATAATATTATAATAATTTCGAAGAGTAGAATATAAATTACTCAATTATTGACGGTAAGTATATAACCTTCTCCAACTGCCCTGGTCGTTGCATCATATTTACGACCATCTTCAAAGCGGCTTCTTGCGCTTCTTTTTCAATTTGATCCATGATAATTGTAATCCCAGAAACAATCAAACAAAACTAGGGCGTTAATACGCTGTCACTTTGACACTCCATTGACGTCTCATAACATTATACATTGGTCCTAAGCGCTTATTACACAACCATCTCCCACTTAATATCACAACTATATTTATTTATATTTTATTAAATAATAGCATAATATATGACATTATTTGTTGTTATTACTCTTCTAAATAATAAAATTTAGTGCAAGTTTGTTTTATTTTACATATATAATCCATAATTCCCTCTTTAATTTACAACGATAGAGGGGTTTTTTTCGCCTATGTTTTTCTTTTGAAAGTTGTCAACCACTCGAGCGCTGGCAAAATCTCTAATAAATTACAATGCGAATGAGCATTGTGGCGGCGCTATAACTGTGCCGAGGGTGACAGCGAAAAATTATAATTTGTTAAAAATGTATAAATTTTGTGAATCTCAGACCAAATTATGAGACAAAGAGAAAAATGGGCATTGCTCAATCGTCTCGCACATTTTTGGCCATGATGGAGGGGTATTATAAAGCTTATTTTTATTATTAATTTAAATAACATAGCTATGTATATATCATTTAATATTTATTTATATTTATCAAGGCAGTGAGAATTAAATACACTTAAATAATATAAACACACATCTAATCATATATTTAATACAAATGCAGAATTATTAAACTTATCATCCACATTTTAAATTATTTTATTTAAAACATACATATAAAACGAAAAAATATGTTTATAGCCTCATTATTTGGTATTTAATTGCTGTAATAGTGCAAAAAATGAATACGATGATCTCAGAATCTAAAAAAATTATTTAAATCATTATTTATTTTATATTTAATTACCTATAATTATTTATTTTCAAGTACCGTTACATATGTTGACAAAGATAATGGAAAAAAGTTACCGGCCCTCATGACTATTGGTTCCTTTAACTTTTCCATCAAAAATACAAGATCTTTTTTATATGAATTATTCCTTTCTATCCATGAAGACTCATATACCGCTGTTATTATATCACGGCTCTAATATAAAAATTAGAATAAACATTGAGTTAAATTTAATAAATAATTATTAACTATTACCATTGTTGTTATCTTATTGCCAATGCGACAAAGAAAAAATAATTGTGCCAACATTGCGCCAAAATATGATAATTTCGAGATAAATTTCAAACTTGCAGGGCTGATCTAAAAAAATGTAACAAATTTTCATGTAATAATTAAAATCGATTAGTATAAATTATTATATTTTACCAATGTTATTTGTAATCCTGTTATACAAATTATTCCTACGCTCGCGCCAAATTGTGCCAGAATTCCCCAATGAAAGTTTGTTTCAACTCCCTTTGCAAAACTGAAAAAAATAGTATTTGTAGATGATATTATGATATTAGTATATAATGTTAAAATATATTTTTTACCGAATGATACGACGATGGTGGTACACGCAATTAACTAATCTTCTCTTAAAAATTTCGTTCTTGAGGGTTTGGTATACTTGAACCTTCATGGTTCCATCATCTAACATCGGAGAATTGCTTTTTTCCATAATTTCTTTGATGTCAGCAATCACGTATGCCTCATTCTTAAAAATATTCCAAGCAAAAATTATATACAGTTTTTACTGCGAATTACTTGTACTTCTAATTACTTGAATCTTCATAAAAGTTAAAACACTAAATTGTGGTGATTAACATTAAGAGATTTTTCGAAGTATTATAATATTTTTTAATGTTGAAGATATTAATTAATCTGCTAGAAAATTTGAATGGGAAATCGTAAAAAAATAGTTCAAATAATTAAGGAAAAATGACGTATTCTCCAGAAAAACCAACTTTGTTATTTTAGTCTTCGGTCTCCCTAAAATATCTTCGTACACATCTAAATTAAATTTTAAATCTTAACAATATGGACCAAAAATAAATCGAATAATTTCCATCAATATCTTCGTTTAGGAAAAAAATAGACGGGTTGTAATTAAAATACTCATTCATGTGGTTTTCGATGGCTGACGTGAAAAGGCAATAATCAGATAGTATGAAGTCTATCGCGTATGAAAGATGTAGTAGTTATTCCTATATTCCTTATCTTTACATCAAAGTAGTACACGTGTTTCTTCGATCATCTATATCATCTTACAATAGTTTTTGCTACGTCGAATGCACTAATTTAATCCACCTATCGACGTACTTCAAATGTATATAGAATCCCCCGATTTTACTGCTAAATTCTTTTTTTATTTTTTTTATCCTGAAATAATTCATACAGCATCCTAAATCCTATGTATTCGATTACAAATATAGCATTATGAACCATGGAGATGCGAGTTTCTGTTATAATTATTCAGTAATCTAAGCGAAGGAGCAACAACAATCTTGAAACATCTGGAACCCTCGACTGTGCTATAGATGGTTTCAAAAATTTTAAATGATGAAAGTGGGTGAAAGACCAAACATAAATCAAGGAGACTTCTTAAGATCGATGATACCAACAAATTCATTTGTGATTTCCGATCCTTTCAGCAAAAATATCTAGTTTTGCTCTTGGAATGTGCTTCGTGGAGTTAAAAATGGAGCAAAATTTGTCCGATACGAAGGACGTAGTAGACCTTCTAATACCTTCCAGTTTAACTTCTAAATTCTTTGACCTAACTAGCGAGGGGTGGCACATTTCTTAGCTCATCTTGTTTTATCTTGGAAAATATCTCAGCTTTTTGGCCCTCTAAGCCCCATTTTATTAGATTACGGTTGCAATTTAAATGTAGTTATACTATGAATCATGGAGATGAGAGTTTCCGCGATAATTAACCTGTGTCATGGCTTGTAAGTAACATACTATCAGTTTGATAATGTTAACCGTGACTGAACTATGTTTAGTACCCGGATATGTAAAATCTATGAATTATGGGATTTCTTTAGGGCACTGGCTAGGGAGAAAATGTAAGTGTGAGAGACTCATTGCCCTCGCATCTTTAAAATCTTTATCGAACCTTTATATTGATGAAGATTGGCCTGACTTAACATATTGGCAGACACTACGTCAATTGTGGTCATTTTTTATGTCGTGTGGGACACGACGGCAATTGACGTATTTTTCATCGGACAGTTTTTCGTCTACAGTGGTATATGTCGAGAAGTTTGTGTGCAAGTTAGAACTTATTGTCCACAAACTCAATTTTATACATAATAATAATTTAATTATAATATATTTTAGAGATTTTTTAGTGAATTTTATAGATTCTTAGTGTCTCATGCATCTTTTAAAATTGTATTACTTGATTTAAACGTTAAATAATTTTTTTGATCCCCAAAACAACCCTGGTTTTTCTTTTTGCATCCTGTCCCAAGTCGAGGAGTTATTGTGTTACTATTTAAATATGAATACTTTTTTAATATATTAACAAAAATACATGCATTTTTAAGATTGTCGATTAATATTTCAAGTTGAGCATCTGCATTTGCTGTCATCGCCGTGAATACCTTATCCATGTTTATATTCAGCATTGCGCTGAAGGATATTCCAACTATTTGATACAGATATACTAATTCATAGTATGGAGATGTCCTCGTTGGTATTGGATACCTGAATGATGTAATTTTAATTAAAATACTTCATTAAAGGTATATGTTTTCTAATAAACTAACCATGCACTGAATGGTAATGGCTTGGCTTCTTCTGGTTTATCAATAAATGGCATAACACCCCATGAAGAAATCGTGAAAACGGCCATCAAAGAAAAGAAATAATATTCAAAGTTCTGAACCCCGTTGCTGATCTTGATAATACTGAAATCAATAAAAATTAATAGTCGGGCGCACCAGATTGTGCGGTGCACACAGGCGCCGGAAGATAATGTGCCCCGAGAGGCGCCAACAGAGGAACAATTGGAAAATATGAACTATTAATTTATTTAACTCTCTCAAAATCTGGGGAATTCCAAATTAATGTTCTGCACACAGGCGCGCCACTGTTAATAGTATATTTCAATATTGAATTTTTGCTCCAACTTACTTTTCGTGAACCTCATTTTGCGGCTTAAATATCGGCTCGTCCATCAGCTCAAGATATTTTTTGATTTCACTCCTGTGCCAAAAGAAGTTTGTGAGCTTTATGCATAACGTAAGCTGCGTCAACAGCAAAAATGAGGCTTCCGCCATTTTTTCAATGTCTCCCCATACCATCAGCATGTATATTATTTGAGATGCCACATACACGTATTGGGTAAAAAATAGATTAAACTTGGAAAGAAGCCCATAGGCATGCGATTTATTATTGCGATTCCATACCCCGAATATATATAGTACTTTCAGGGGATAGTACAAGTACACATCGGTCAATTTCATTTTTGTTCCAATTTACAACCAAGCTAAACTGGTGTACATTTGATACAAATTGATTATATAAGCTTATTTGGACCGTATTAATGATTCTCCAGTGGCAGCTGGAAAATATTCCACTAATAAATATATTTTTTTATTTAAATCATTATTTATTACAAGTAAAACCACATAATAAACAAAATCAATCGATTAAAAATGAATATAAAAACATTTTATTTCGGCGTTTTTTACTTTTAGTAAGAATTTTTAACCCAAAACCAAGACCATTATAAAACCTCAGCCTCTGTATTTGTCGGACATGGCTCCTTGCAACTTCTTATTACCAAAAATGTAAAAAAACATGAAAAATACGACGCAACCCCCACCAAAATTAATATTATTGAATAAAAAATAAAATAATATGTACTCATGAAACTTTTCCAATGCACTGGAAAACGACAACGCAAAGAGACATCATAACCACCAATTAAATTATATTATATTGGGACAGTATTTCGAGAAACATAGATTTAACCGGTGATTAGTCTATGACTCGTTATTTACTATTCGTTTTAATTATGTGTTCCGAGTTTACGATTAAATTGAAAGGGTCCTAAAATTAATTTAATCGAATAATTATAGTTCACGTGTAACTCCGCCTTTTTAATATTTTTCCTTCAAAAACAAAAGTATAAATATCAATCGATAAATGCATAATAAAATGCGTTTAGCACCGCTTATATATAAATATACGACTAATTTTACTACTTACTAACTATAAAATTAGAACGAATTGATTTTAAACGATACAATTGCGTTAATTTATTATGTAGGTCTTCGTAAATTGCATATAAACGGTTCATTGGTATAAGTGTTAAGTACATTTATCTCATTGTACATATTATAACGCATTCTGAGGAAATAATAATACGTTTATATTGTAAAATAAGTATAAAACATACTGAATATATGCATATCGCACACAGGAATAATCAATTTGTTGTAGTAGTAATATCTCTCTTTTGAATAATTAAATATTTATTAAAAAAAAAAAAAAAAAAAATCATCAGTCATGATATTCAGATATATATTTATTGTTTAAAACACAAAGATAAGAAAACTATCAAATTTAATAGAGTAATTCAGATTAAACTATCATAAAATGTCTATAAAACATGGAAATATATTTTGCTATTATGGCCAATAAAAAATGAATGTCAAATTATATTTCGAGCACAGTGCTGCCATCCTCATTATTATCACAATAAAATATTATTTTTCACCAATTCAGCTGCGTGAAAGATATAATAAGATAGTATAGTAATTTTCAATAATATATTTGATGCCTTATGATGTGTTTAGGATAGCCTTTTTATTTTTTTTCTCAATAGAAACCGTGATTGATTTTGCAGGCTCGAGCGCTGGCAACACTGGACACAGTGACATGCCGGCGGCGGGTTTACAATCATATGTTTATAAATGTGTAAACATAACATCTACTACTAAATACTCGATTTTATAAGTGAACATGTTAGTTAATAATTTTATATTATTTAACTTCTTTGATTTTATTTTATAAATTTCCGATTTGATTAAAATTTGTGCAACAGTTTTTTGTTTCAACCTTAACCCGGAAATAAAGGTTGATAAACTATCTGTATATTGATAAATATATAAACGTTCAACGGTCATAATCCTAGATATAATGTTACAGTAATATTTTATAATGTAAAAACTTGACATTTAATCATTTTTGCATGTGGGCTCAGTCAAGGCTCTTTGTTCCTAAAAAAAAACTTGTATGCTTATTATTGCTAAATGAAACTATTTCCATTTCATCGTCGAATAATAACTATTTTTATTTTAGGTTATTAAAAATGTTGCTATGCTTATGCTTCTGTGTATTTATTTTTCCAACCGGTTTGGGAGACAATGAAGAAGATTATTATGAATTGTTGGGTGTTGAAAAAAATGCTGATCTCAAAGAGATTAGAAAAGCATTCAAAACACTCGCAGTTCAAAAACATCCGGACAAAAATAAAGTAATAATGGCTTAATCGACGATTGATATGAAATATAATTTTTTATTCATTCGTCAATTTTGTTTAGGGCGATCCGGAAGCTCATGCAAATTTCGTAAAGCTGGCAGAAGCATACGATGTTTTAAAAGATCCCACCAAACGTAACGAATACGATATGTTTGGTAAACGAGATTCGCAAGCCAAAACGTCGACTAGATATCACAGCTATTCGTACTATAGGGATCAATTTGGTATATACGATGATGATCCACTCATCGTAACGTTAACTAGGGATGATTTCAGTAAGTACGACATGGTGAAATATTATTATTTCGAATGGTAACATTTTATTTTTTTATTCAGAAAGCAGTGTTGGCGATAATATATGGTTTATAAATTTTTATTCACCGTTATGCAGTCATTGTCATCATTTAGCTCCAGAATGGAGAAAACTATCGGAACTTCTCGAGGGAGTGGTGAGTGGATATATAATAATCAATCTCTTAATTAAAATAAAATATTAAAATATCATAATAATTGTTTTTAGGTTAAAATCGGAGCAGTTAATTGTGAAGATGAACGAAATCTATGCTGGGAAATTCCTATTCCCCAATTCCCGACTCTTCTCTTTTATGATGAAAAGGTTTTTATTTGCTAAATAATTTAAATACATGATTATTTTAGGTATTGCCAAAAATACGTGCCGTTTATGTTTATCAGTTTTAAGAACGTATTAAAAAAATATATGTTATTCTGAGCAGTCTTAGCATTTGCATGTGTACAAGTTTCAGAAAAAACTATAGAGTAAGGATACTCATCAAAAACCGGCCCCAGTTGGATTGCATTCAGAAAAAGTGACATATGTGATGAGATTTCAAGATGATCGTTCATTTAGAATTACTGCAAAAGGATTAAACGATTTATGCAGATGTTTATTTTATTTATCCACATTTAGAGAGATTAAAAATGCAGCTCTTGTAATTCAATAATGCAAGACTCATTCAGCGAATGACATCATCAAAAAAATTATGGGCTTTGTGTGGGATTTACTGTTACATCCACCTTATTCTCCAAAACTAGCTCCTTCAGATTTTCATTTGTTTCTTGGTCTACAGTAGTTTTTAAAAACAAAAAAAATATTAATTTAGACGTAAAAAATTACCTTTCTTGGTTTTTTCTTCTATATTGAAATTTTTTTTTAAATGCGGAATTCAAGAGCCTTTAACCAGATAAAAATATGTCTTTTTTTATTAATAAACTATTATTTTTGGCACTACCGATTCAATATATTTTCATTATTACTATTCACGACACTATTACGTTTCAGGCAACTATTCACGACGGCAAAGAATATCACGGAGGTAGAGTAGCCGAAAATATGGAAAAATTTATCATGTCGCACATATCATCGGTCATAGATATTCCGATCCTCAACACTTTGCCAACAGCTCTGGACGGTCCGTGGTTATTATTTTTGTGCTTCTTAGGAGATTGTCCTAGTCATTTTACTTCAATTAAGTTGGCCTGCGTTTTGGTAAATATTTTATTTAAAAAAATATATATACATACATTATTTTTTTTACATACATTCTTCTTTTTTTTCGTGAGACGGTTGATACGTTCCACCAACTACCGTGTTAAAGGTGATAAAACACATAGAAAACTTAAAGATTGTGCTATAGAAAATGGGAAAAATAAAAAAACAACATTGTGGTATAGAAAATTTTGTAAAAAGTCACAAATAATAAAAACCAAGGCTTCGAACCGTTATTTTTTTCGTTATGGTTCGATTAACAAATATTTATCGGTTCGTTTACTTTTAATAAAATTCACTATTGCCATTATAAAGCCAATTTATTTATTTATTTATTTATCACAAAACAATCGTGATTGGCATTACAGATTAACCCAGTTCGCCAATCCAAAAAAACATATCAGTAAAATAATTAAACAGATATAATTTAAAAAAATGTAAATAAGAAGTAGCAATATATAAGAATATAAAATAAAAAAAAATAAAAAATAAAAGAAAATAATGTATAGATAAAGGAAGGAAAATAATGCTAACTTCGCGTCTAATGTCTAAGAATCTAATGGAGTTTTTTATGTTATTTTTAATAGACCGTGTAAAAAAAAGATTCAAATATAGATTTACTTATATTATTATTTTATTCTTCCAGAAAGGTATTGCTAGGGTTGGGTATATTGATAACAAAGATGTATTAGATGGTGTATTATCCGCACACGATGAGCAGATAGACATAATGTTATGGAGACACGACAAAGATAAATACAATATTCAACCATTACGTCCTGGAGATTACAATGAATTAGCGGAGAAAGTTTTAACGTCATTGCCCGAAGCTCCGAAATTAGATGAGTTAGATTTTCAGAACGTCAGAAAAGAGCTACGAATGAAGAGCAGCAATCCTTGGCTACTATGCTTTACATTGGCGGCAGATACGCACAGAACGTTAACGTTAAAAAAACTCACGGGTTTACTTAATGGATTTAATGTCGGTTAGTATAAGTATTTGATATAATAATTTTAAGGAATTAATTATTATAAAATCATTTGTGTTACAGGAGAAGTTGATTGTGCAAAAAATTCGGAATTATGTGCCACGCTTCATATTGTGAAATATCCGACATGGGGAATATTGAAGATTGGGGGTGCTTTTGAACTTCATACTGGACAAACGTCGTTGTTGGCGATCGAAAGATTCGCTCTCGACGCAAACGAAGCCACAAATATACACGCTTTATCGCCGCTCGATATACAACGGCTAAGAGCCGAAGGTAACATTGAATTTAAAATCAATGCAATTAAAATTTTCTGTTATATTTATTGATTGAATTATTTTTAGGAACGCCATGGATGATCGGATGGATGTTGACTGGCTGTCCACCGTGCAAACGTTTGCTTCCAGCTTTGCGTAAAGCGAGCAATCATTTCAGTCCTGACATCATTCAAGTATTACAAATTGATTAAAAATTTAACATATTTTTGGTATTTATTTTCTTTTTATTTTCAGTTTGGTACTGTCGATTGCACAGTCCATTCGTTTGCTTGTTCCTCGAATAACGTCAATAGTTTTCCGACTGCTACGTTGTACAACGTCAGTTCAATCGTTACTTTTCACGGAGAATTTAGCGAAAAGGCAATCGTCGAATTCATACAAACAATGAAATCTAATTACGGTAGTTGCAATTAAAATTTTAAAAGTATTACATAATTTTAATTTATCGAAAATGATTTCAGTCGTGAGTTTAACAAAAGAGAATTTCTACGACGAAGTATTTTCAAAGGATAGCGATGTTGAAGCATACGTCGTGAAATTTTACGCACCCTGGTGTGCTCCGTGTCAACGACTGCAACCGGAATGGATAAAATTGGCTCAGAAGGTAAATTTAAAGAGAATTATTTTAACTCAAACTGTACATTGCTATCTTTACGATAATTTCTATTATTATTTAAATTGTTTCATCTTAGTTTTAGCAGTTTTTTATCTCTCTCTGGTAAAATTTAGGTGGTTTTTCTTTAAATAAGAAACCTAATGTTATGATATGTTTCGTGTCTGGACAATAAAGATGCACAGATTGTTATGCGTTGCTCCAAGGTCGTTGGGGAGAGATCTTGCGGTACCCAAATTCCTTGCCTGTTATTTTCCCAACCTTTTCAAATGATCTTGCACAGTTGTTATTGTACAGCTAAGGTCATGTGACAATTCCTTCACTGTTTTACGTGGACCAGCTTCTACCAATGAATTTAGGGCGTCAACGTTGATTTTGAGGGGTCTACCTTCTTTCGGCTTTAATCCCTTATCAAATAAAAAAATACTGTAAATGTGTCTTTTCAGACTTCTGCATTTTTCTACTACGGCAAAGAAAATAAAAAAAATGTAAAAATGGCAAGAGTAAAAACAGAGCTCCAAAATGATACCAAATACGATGTGCTAACTCAACGGCAACCGATGACAACTGGTTTTAAAGTGACGCACCAGAAAAAATTACATTTCTCTCCGTTTTACCCAATATTATTAGGCAAATTATTGGGTTGCAAAAGTTTTGACATTTTTTTTGTGAATTAGAAACTTTTTTTATTGATTTAATCAATTAAATAATCTGCATCAGTTCTTATAGCATTCTTCCACCTTTTCTTCAACTTAATAATATCAGTGGAACAAAACTCCCTTGACTTTGAAGCAAAAAATGCACATTGCCATGAGAAGAAATGACGAAACACACAACCTTTTCTATATACGTTCTGGTCTATATTTTTCAAGGCCATGTATAATTTTTGTTACATTCGATTACGATTACGTTCTAAGAGTTCCAAATACACAATACCCTTGTAATCCCACCAAACACTAAAAGTATTTTTTTTATGGCCTTTGAAATTGTTTTTGGGTCTAGCCCGTGTATATTCCAAAGTTCTATTGTAACTACCCATTTCTCATCTCCAGTCACCAATGGATGTAAAAAAGAGTCATACTTTTTTCTCACACTCAAAGTAACACTTCACCGTGCTCACACAACGTCACCGTGATCTCCTTAGTGTTTTGACGTGGATTGGTGTCAATTATGACCTTCGACTTGTCGTCATCAGACTTCAAAGACCTCCCGGTTTGTGATTTATTGATCGTAAAATACATGAAATTAATAAATGTTTCGTTTTAGCTGTCAGATTTAAAAAAAATTAAAATCGGAGCTGTTAACTGTGATACCGATTACGTAATTTGCGAACAACAGGCTGTAAAAGCGTATCCGACGCTGAGATACTATCCGATAAATCACGCCACATCCGAATCCCAACTCTCTTTCTTGTACGTATTAAATTTATTAAATGCATTATTAAATTATTCATAAAATTAATTATGTATTCCGTTATTCAGCCAATACGCAGGAGCCTCTCGTGATTACGCATCTATCCGGAAATGGATTCTATCGTATTTGCCATCGCCGATTAAAATATTGAATTCGCAAAATTTCAGAGACAATCTCCTTTCGAACGAGTAAGAGTGAATTATTGCAATCGATCAATTATATTCGTGCTATAATAATATTTTAATTTGTACAGTGAACATCGTACGTGGGTCATATTATTTTTCGCACCGTGGTGCGGATACTGTCATCAGTTCGAACCCGAATTTTTCATCGCAGTACAGGTGATTATTTTATCTCAATAAAAAACGATATAAAAATATTCGGAATACTTTATTTTATATAAATTTTAGCGTCTTCAAAGCAGCGTGGTTGCCGGTAAAGTAGATTGTCAAAAGGACGGTGCTCTCTGTCAATCGGAGCAAATATTAAGTTATCCCACTGTCAAACTGTATCAAAGAATTGACGGCGTAACGAAATTTTCCGGTGGAATTACGTTGGATGCGTATACTCAAGAGGCGCTGTTCGCCGAGATGCGGGCGTACGCTGCAAACGCTTACATCACTCCGATCAATCACGACGAATTGTAACTCTACAGTATTACATGCCCGATTCGAATCTCATTTTATTTCATCCGAACCGTATCTATAAGTTATTGGATGGTTTTTGTAGAATTAGTATGATTCCAACATAGTTGTGATTCCGATATCAAATTAGCGACTCGTTTTAAATATAAGATAACATGAAATTACTCCGTATTATAAACATAAGAATATTTACATAGTGATTATAATATCCAATAACTTTTATAGATCTCGTATATTATGATTTTAATGACAGTTACTAATTCCAAAGATTAACTATATGTATTTTAATTTATTATTTTGTGCTGTAATTTTCTACGTAATGTATTATATTTATTTGTGAATCGATTTATCGTCAACTCCCGATGAATGTGTTTCCTGTCCAATCATTTTTATTTTATCGACGTATCAAAACATATCCGATGACAACATTATCGAATCTACGCTGATAATGCATTCCAGTGTAAAAGGAAAAACACAATCTCGGTACATTTGTTCAATAATTATTAAAACACGTTATGTGGTTACAACAATCTTTATTTACAAATAAATCATATCTCTCTATTACAAATAAGCGTCTTGCCAAAAATATTGTTCTTCAGTATTACATTTTATACAAATATATTTTTAACAAAATTTATGAATGACCTTAAAAATTTGCTGTATTCAACCGTAGATAATTAAACGTTCGTCCAACTCTAATCTGCATTTTATGAATATTATATTTTATTTTTACATCGTTAATAATGCTATGCCTTATTTAGTAAACGCACTAACACGGCAAACGTACTACTGACTATCTACTTAGTAAAAGAATAAATGCGGGAATATATGTTTAGAATTGTTTTTACATTGAATAATAACGAAAAATTCAAGAATAAAATGGGTACTTAAATTTTCTGCTATTACAATTAGCCAAAAATCCATCCTCTGATAAATAATAGATGCTCTGGATCAATTATAGGGTACGTTTAGTGATCATATGACATGTAAATTTGACATTTTAAACATAACCTCAATAAATGGATATGTTATTTGTGCAAAATAAAGCAATTTGCAGCAAAAATCATTATCATAAAGTAACTTTGGCATCCACATTGATTAACAGCTTCGTAAAGCCGCAGTATAACAAATTTAAAGCATCAATAAAAAATATTGGAGATCAGAAATGTCAAATAAACGGAGATTTTTTAAATTTATGTGAAACTCAATTCAATGCTTTTCATGGGTCGAGGCTCAAGAATCATCCGAAAAAAATAATGTAACGTTTAATGTGGGAGTCTCTATTCATGCTGTGGTTGGGTTTTGATCCACAGCAGCTTTTGTACCCAGGATGAAGCTGTGTCAGACCAGTCTGACACAGTTCCATCCACCTACATCGCATATCAGTTCGGGGTTAGTTCAATCGGTGCAACAAAAGCAGTTTTTTACTTGAAACACGTGATTTTAAAAATTAAACTTAAATTGCTTAAGAAAAGGAAGAGAGGAATGAAAATTGCTAAAAAGTCGATGCTAAGCGATCAAATTGTCCTGTAGCAAATTACAATGCTGATCAGGTCCATGTGCCTAACTAGGCCCTCCACCGGGAGGCCTGAAGGGGAAATGCCGCCTCGAACGCAACATCTAGGACAGGACCACAGAATGTGACTGTAATCCTGCTAGACGAACCCACACCCACAGTACGAACATGCTACTAGGCTAAACTCTGTAAGTTTGGCCTTAAAATTACCGTGGTCAGTCAGAAATTGACTGACTGCTCTGTTGTCAGGAAATAAGAGATAAGTAGTCCGCCCTTTGGGGGAAGAATTCTACCTCTCCTGCCACTAATCAAGAGCCGATCCGCGTACATGTGACTAGGTTTGCCATAGATTTGCCCTCGAGTGGGCAAATTGTAGTGACGTCAACGACAACGGGACTGTTTTTTTTAAGCCAGATCTGACGGTCCTTAATTGGATTGCAAGGTCAAGCAGAAGGACACCAGTAATAATTAAAAATGATATTGTTGAAGACGTGCAATAAAAGCGAGTGAGATTAAGGGGGGCGGGTGATTCCTGACAAAGGGATTTTACTAACCCCTACAACCCCACCGAAGATGGAGTTATAGATGAACTATCGCTAATCCTACTCCCCCTGTGTTAGACGCAATGCGAGAAATGCGCTAAAACACGGTTTTAGCTTTGTCCAAAAAATGACTATGGCTATTAGAATGTTTTGGGGAGCAATGCACAAATCATAATTATTTATTAAAAAAATACTTGATTATATATTTTTTCGATATTGCAACCCTGACTTTTCGAGAAAATGACGGCAACACTGGTACAATTAGTGCATTTTTATTTGAAGAAGCCATTACTATAACTTCCTTCATTGATAATATACTTACGAGACAAAAATTTGTGACAGGATCATCATAATATTAAGAAACATTGGGGAATAATGGTCACAGGATTATAAAACACTATTCTTACGGATCTTTAGGCGAGACTTGAAAACAATGAATACAAGAACGATAAAAATCGGAGCTCTGCCCCGGAAAATGATAAATTTTGTACGCGTTTCTAATTTACATTAATGAATTTACATGTCTACGCGTCGAATAATTAGTTATCTAGGATTGAATAAAATACAGCAATTGACAACGCAACGGTCACTCATTCCATATTTTTAATATATAAAATATTCATATATCTTCAAATTATAAAAATATATTTTGGATTTATTTTTCCCCGTTAGATAATAATAATCGATATAACAAATACTATGTGAAAATATTTCCGAATGTAATTGTAAAAATAGGACTTTTTAAACTTCTGTGTGTTCCCAATGTATTCATGAGATAATTTTATACATATATCAAGTCCATAAAAAAATATATGAAACTCTAAAGCTTATTCTAAGCCATGTAATCAACAAATAACAACTGACCAAATTATCCGACTAAAACAAGTGTTTCATTTAAAACAAATTCATATCCAATTCCTTGATGTCACAATTATTCCTATATTTTATTTGAAACCCTCTGCAAATAATTTCGATGATAATCCTTTGAGCGATAGAATCGACATGGATTTAAATTTAGCATGTCTGACATTTCTAGTCGGAGGAGGATGCGTTTTATCGTGACGCACTCTATGCGATTTCATTTCGGACACGTTTATAAATTCGAGATGACAATTTGGCCAGTCGCATTTGAACTTTTTTTCGCCGATATGCCGTTTGTGATGATTCGACAGTGAATATTTAGTGACGAAAGCTTTCCCGCAGATGCTGCAGACGTACGGTCGCTCTCCGGTATGCGTTCGAAGATGTTTTTTCAATGATTCTGATATCGTAAACGATCTGAAATATAAATCACATGAAAACATTGCCGTTTTTCACAATAATGATATTGAAATAAATACCGTTGACAGATTTCACATTGATACGGCTTAAGTCCGGTGTGTATTCTTGCATGTACCGATAGATGACCTAATTGAGTGAAGCTGTGAAAATTAATCGTTAATCAATTGAATCGTATTGAACATATATTTTTAATTTACCTTTTATTGCAAACTTTACACGTGTGCGGTTTATCTCCGGAATGAACTCTCTCGTGATTTTCAAGATTGCATTTGAACTGAAACGTTTTTCCGCATACTGTACACATGTGTTTATTGACATTAATACGTTTGCGATTTTTCTTAATAAATCTAAAAATAAATATAATTAAAAATACACGATCAAAATAATATTAAACACAGAATTATATATAAATACTTTTCTTTTAAATTAGAATTTTCGGTATCGTTTGACTCATCATTATTTAATATATTATCCGAGAGAGATTTCTGTTTGATTGATGACTTTTTTAAAATCTTCGGTATTTTGCGTATCACTTTGTCTACTGTAGATGATTCATCGTCGTTTACTTCCGATTTAGCGTTGCTGGATTCGGCGTCATCTATTATTACTAAAAATATGAAAACAATATTTCCGTCATCGAAAAAAATGATTTTATTTAATAATTCGTACCTAAATCACACGTGGAATTATCATCGTCAATGTTTATAGTATCAAATGTATCCTAAGAAAAAATATATATTAAAATGTTGCTTATGCATTTATATAAGATGAAAATAATATTCATACATTTTCACTCTCGGATTCATATTTTTTATTTAAATTTCTGCGCAATTCTAACTCGGATGCGGCACATTTCTTCCGAAATCGATAGGCGATTCTTAATTCGAATAAACATTTCTTACAAATACTAGTCGGAAAGCCATCGTTTAGTTTAATCTGCAATAAATAAAAATATGGTAACATCTGGTCGTTACACAACGGCTGAAAATAGCTAAATATACAATCGGATCTAATTAAAATCAACAAAATTGTCGTTATATTCATAAATAACAACGTTGAAGAGTATATCTAGTCCTGTTTGGCTTTATCATCAGATGCGAACATTGTTATAGAAAGTTATGGCAAGTACGTGTTTTACCAATAAAATGGTTTGTTATACCTGAAGACCTGTGCAGAGAGTAAAGTGCCGACGTAGAGGATACTGACTAAGATTAGGTTCACAACCAACTCCCGCCTGTAAACAAGCTCGGCACTGCATTTCACTGACAGCTGCTGTCAAAGAACTATTGCAGTGTTGCCATACGCGGTTTATTGTTACGGCTCATTGCTTTGAAAAAGTACTCAATCTATAATTATATCATCATCGTCATCTTTTGCTAGCCACTCACTCGCTGAGTGTATGAGGCTCACCAGACTCTCGAATGGTAGTCGAAGCCAAATGAACCTAAGCATCACTTGTGACGTGAGAGCTCCCCTTTTGTGTCCATACCGCAGGGACTCGAGCCGTCTTGGTATTTATTTTTTTATAGAAGAGTTTAGGCAGAAACGAAACGAACGTATCGTTCTATTCCATATTTAGAATCGTTTCATCCTATATTTAGAATCGAACTAGAAAAGTTTAATCAAGTGAATTATCTTGGTCGTAAAATCAAACAATACCAACGTGATCATATGGAGTATTTATGATATTTAAATAATATTATTAATTTATATATTTATTGAAAATATTGTATCATTTCGAAATAAAAACAAACGAATTGAGAGGCAAGGATTTGTTTATAAAAAAATACGTATAAGCTTATACTAAAAATTTATTTAAATATTAAAATTACAATTAGTCGGGTTAGTAACATCACATTTTCTCATGTTGAGTATATTAACAAATATTTACAGTGTAGAATTAAAAAACATGGTCTTAATTTAATTCATTTAGGTATTGTTTAAAAATAGCTTCTAGAATTATCTAGCATAGTTGCATTCTTCATCGCTGTCTATAGGAAATAAGCATTTTTTAACTCCTTTGTTGCAAACGGCTTCATTCGGATCTTTTTCATTAGTGAAAATTTTCGACCTCGCCTGCTGTCGTGGAGGCAAAAGCATCGGATTGAATGTTATATTGTTTGAGGGAGTAGTAGGAGTTCCCGCCATTCTGCAAAAATAAATATATATAAATAACAGCGTTGTTTTTATTATATATATAATAATAGCGTTAAAAATATAGGAATAGTTAAATACCTTTCTTGTGAGATATTGGATGGGGAATTCATTTTGATATTTTGTAATTCAATGTTGTATTTTTCTGAAATAATTGTACAAAAATAAATGTATTATGCAATAAATAATATTATTCAATATATTTGGCTTGAAATTAAATTATTTTAAGATAATAAAATTATTACCGTTTGCAGAGAAGCAGCGGTGTTCTCAGGTCGAAAGCCAGGCCCGAACTGACGCTCACATGAAATATAACTGTGAATATTAGTCATTCCCACTCCACCATTCAAATACCGCCCTGCCATTCTTTTGTTTATTCCCGGAAACATCGATGACTCATGCCGTATTAGAAATTCGACATAATATTCGTGTTCAATTTGAATAGATTTTTTCTGGTAATTTTACATTTTAAAATCACTTACATATTTTACTTCACTATTTTTTTTCTTATTAATTATATTTAAATAGAATTTTGTTAATTATATTAAAAAAATAAAGACGTTTTGATAAAAAAAACGATTGGGAATATTTTTTATAGAACGTATTATGATGTCTTTAAACCACACAGTGACAGTTAGATTTAAGAAAGTATATGTGTCAAAGTACACTTATTTTGTAGCTGCCAATCGTACAAATCAAACAGGTGAGATGTCTCAACTTATATTATCTTATTTTCTAAATGGATTTATAATTAGCTTTCTAAATAGTTTATAAAGTCATATTTCAACATTCAAAGATATTTGATTTACATATTTATTTCATTATTTTTATTTAAACTTAACAAAAATTATCTTCAAAAATAGCTTTGTATTAAAAATAGTATTACAAAATTTAAGCCATATTTTAATAAATCTTTAGAAAAAAAACAGTATATTCCTTAAAAATCATATTTTTTCTGTGATTTTATCATATCTGTGATTCTATTCAAATCACAGTGATAAAAATAAGATATATATGGCATTAAATCATTATTTATTTGAAACGGATTTCATTTGATCTGATAAAATTATTGATAAGTCTTTTGATTATCTTATTGTATATTCAAACATTGATCAATTTTTTATAAATTTCAGATAAGATATGTTACATTTGCGGAATATAAAAATCATTCCTGTGCCTTTGAGGCCTCAATTTAACCAAAACAATAATAAATATAGTTCGGATAAATATGTCAAAAATGTTGATTATCAATATTTGCAACGTAGCAAAATTCCTACAATGCATTTTCAAAAGTCCTTGCCTCGACTTCCAATCCCTCCGTTAGCAAAATCATGTGAACGATACCTCTCTGCTCAAAAACCGCTCTGCACCAACGACTCGTACAACCATGTCCAGTCCCAAGTGAATAATTTTTCGAAAGGCGTCGGCTTGGAATTAGACAAAGTATTGCGAAGGACCGACAAACAAAATAAGCACACCAGCTACATCTCCAAAATGTGGTTCGATATGTATTTAAAAGACAGAACTCCGTTGCCGATCAATTATAATCCGTTCATCGTATTCAATAATGATTCGAGACAAGAATATAACAATCAGTTAATAAAAGCTTCAAATTTACTTATATCGTCTGTCCGATTTATGCTATCTTTGAGAGCTGGTATCTTGGATCCTGAAGTTTTTCATATGGATCCGAAAAAAAGTGATACGGACAGATTCAGAAAAGTCACAAGCTTTCTCCCGTCTGCAATATCATGGTATTTATAATTCAATATACGAGGTTTGATGAAAAAAATATGGAATTTTGGTTGTTTTCAAAAGATTTTTATTCATTTATTAATAATAATTTTGCCTCTTTTAAAGTATCCCGATCAGATACATCTTGCACTTGTACCGGCGCTTTTTACAATCTATTGAACGCAATCTTTAGCTTAGGATTCCGTCTTTATCTCCTCAGTGTTGACAAAATGTCATCTAATAATGTTTTTTTCATAATCCAATCAAATTCTTCTTTCCACAAGGTATGAAGATTGAAGGCTATCACCAAAATTTCTTGTGAAATCCCATAATGCAGGATAAGCATCAGGAATATATTTCTGAAGCCAAAACTGACAATAACCCTTTCTAAGCTGCACCTTAAGTTTTTTGTTTGAGCTTAATCCAATCAGTTCTTCTTGAAATATGACATCCAATACTTCAATATTATTAATTGTGGTATTTACAAAGTCAAAACATCCTCAAACCTGTTTTCAAGGTCCTAACATAAGGGTCTGAATGTTGGGCGGTGACGAAACAAAATGAGCGACAACTGGATATACTGAAGAGGAGGATACTGAGACAAATATTTGGAGCCGTATTCGACGACGAGGAATGGCATATCCGAAGCAACGAAGAGCTG